>JAVJIF010017442.1:0-98345 GCA_038442645.1 Agave tequilana
TATATATATATATATATATATCACTTAACTATTTAATATTATGTTGTTATAGTCAATATGAGTTATACTTTTATATGTTCATATCAATATGTGGAATATGATACAATATTTAGAGACATTTCAATATTATTAACTTGTATAAGTAACATATATTATCTTTTATTATTTTTCATTTAATGTTTAAACTCCAGTAACAACGGCATGATAATATAATGAATAATATGGATCATATGAACTGTATACATGAAGTACACAGAATGGTCATGCTAATATGAAGAAAGCACATGGAACATAAAATACATGGAATGTAGAGTATATGTGTTCTGAATAATATATCTGTGAAAAATACATAAGTGCAAAGTATACATGTAATAGGATGACAGTTTAGATAGCAGAAAGTGCATCAAGTATAAATGGAAAATAATATACATGTATCGAGCATGTCATGTGATTTATATAATAAAAACAATCAGTGCAGCATGGTATTTTAAGCAATCTCTTCCAGTATCCCATACCACTGGTAGTTCATACCGGAGCCCGCACTCCGGCCGAACCCATCCGAACATGACATATGGGTACCGTGATCCGAACGAGAGTGACCAAATAATAAGCGTTCTCGATGTCACTAATATTTATATTGTTTTATATTATATTAACTGGAAACCAATAGTCAAGGAGCTCTTATAGGACTTAAAAACAAGCGTTCGGTCGACGACAGACAGCCAGTCTAGCCATTATAGAACTTAAAAACTTAGGTTTTTAACTTCAAATAAATCCCATAAAATCACATAAATTCCACAAAAATCAGTTCTTATTATATCTTAAAATACAAATATGTGTGACAAAAAATTCAACACATATTTCAAACAATTTGAACCATTTTGTGAGATAAAAAATTTGCCTTAAACCAAAAACTGTATTTTCCGAAATATGGATTTTGAAATGGAAATTCAATTTTTTCAAAACACATGTAAATACAAAACATGATATTGAAACAACTTTTAAGAATATTATATATGGATAGACTCCAATATACATGAAAGATATTATATCTATATTTTTGACATGAAATCCAAAAATAGGTTTTGTATAAATACAAAACTCCAAACACATGAATAGGATTATCAAAATAAGTTTTTCTAAATATATGAAGCATAGATATATATAGATCAAATCTAATATACATTAAACCATGTAAACTTGTTTTGATTCAATCTATTCATGAAAACCAAGATCGGTTAAACCAAAAAACTAAAACATGAAACTTGTGTGTGTATTGTGACTTGAGCATACCACACTATCTAATCTTTACAATGAGATCTAAACAAACTTAAACTAAACAAACTGAAGCCTTCTTGTCGAACTCCGTCTCCAAGTCGACTCGATCCAAACGTGATCCACCGAGCTTGACTCCAACCGAGTGCTAGATATAAACTTGACGCTCGAGCTCTTGAATCACCATGTGAAAGCTCTAAAATATCTTTGTTGAAGCTAATCACCTACTAATATCTTGATCAAATATCTGAAACTAAATATCACAAGATTATTAGTAAACTATAATTACATGAGTTAATCATCATCAAAACTAGAGTGAAGGGCCTCTAGGCCAACAATCTCCCCTTTTTGATGATGACAAAACTCATGGAGTTATATATGTATGGATTAAAGTTAAGCTTCATAGAAGCTCCCCCTTAACTCATGCATAGCAATAAACATAAAGATATTCAATGAATGCTCAACATAAATATGCATAAACATGATATTTGATACAAATGAAATAAACATACTCTTTATACCAAATTTTAAAATAAACATGTTCTTAAAAAATGTTACTCTTATACCAACAAAAGCTCTTTGATATCAACAAAACAATAAAATATGCTCTTAATACCAATACCAACAAAAGATGCTTTTGAACCAATGGTAAAAGATAACAAACATGCATATATCAAACTCCAAAATATCTCTCCCCCCTTTTTGTCAACTCATCAACAAAGGGGTACAAACAATAAAGGCATAAATAACATTTTTCTTCCTTTTTGCATAAATCAAAACAGTAAAGATATATATGCTATATACATTCATGAAGAGGAGAGACGTGAAGTTAACTCCCCCTGCATACATGCATTTATATGAAAAGAGATGACTAAACCCTAACTACATAAAGCATAATATGTAATGTATAAAAGGAGATGTGAAGCTCCCTCTACACACGTGTACTACATAGTAAAGAAAGGTCAATGACTTCAATATGACATACACTCAACATGAATACATATATATAGAGAAGATGTTAAGCTTCCCTTGCAGATAAGCAATACAAATCAAAAATATTATGATACCAATTGAAAAAATATATCAATTATCATGAAGGTATGGATCGAAACATCATGATATCAATTTATAATACCAATTGAAAATAAACAAAATATTTGAAGAAACCAACAAAATTTTGATACCAATAGAAAGATATAAACATATAGGAAATCTTAATACCAATTGTAAAAATTTGTACCAATTGAAAATATTTTACTCTTTTGATACCAATTTGAAAAACATAAACCAATCTTTTTGATTAAACATCAAATCATTTTGCAATAAAGATACCAAATAAAAAATAATATCAATTAATGTTCTAGATACTAATATTGAAAATGAAACATATACCAATTGAAATAATTTTCATTAGGATCATAGGAACCAAATGAAAACTAAAACATCAATTTTTTCAACATAAAGAGTGGGAGTAAGATACCAAATGTAAACAAATTGATTAAAAGGTAAAACATGAATTTTCTCCCCCTTTATGAAATACCAATGAAAATGATGCATAAGCTTGCATAAGATACCAATTGAAAATAATTGTCATTAAGGACTAAATCAAGCTTAGCATGACAAAATTTGTGCTCAAAGATATAGAGATATAGTAAGCACAATCAAAAACATATATATGTATGAAAAATATAAATACCAATCAAAATTGATACTATTTGAAGTTTAAATATACATATATAGAAACAAATATGAGTATCCAAAATGGATATCAATTGTGATACCAATTGAAAAACACAATGAGGATCAAGTGCATAACTCATACTCCCTACCACCAATTTCATGCACATGTTTAAATTGATTTTCAATATGAGCATATAAGGCATGGTCGCCCATCCAACCGCCCATTAAGGGTAGGGGTTTTCAAAATAAGTTTGAAAATAGTTTTAGCGCGATTAAAAACTCTACCAAATGAAGAATACTGCAACTTGTTTTATGATAATCTTGAAAACTAGTACGAAATCCTTCAAGTAAAGAATAAAACAATAACATATTCCATGAACCTTGAAAATCACTCAACCAATAACACTCAAATTCTATATAGCACATATAATACTCATGAAAACAAAATCATGAGAAAATATCAAGTAATATGAGTGTACAAGTTTTTGTGAAAAACATAGTCATGAAAAAAAATGCAATCAAGCTCAAATACGAAATTCCTTATCAAAAACATGAAAATCATCAAAATAGTTCAATCTTCAAGGGACATGTATGTTTTGTACAAACTAGAGTATACATACATATCCAAATATAAACGAGTCCACAAAAGTATATGCATGAAGGTAAGTGGCTCAAGGATGTATATGTATAACTATTAGTTTAGATAAATAGACATATACATGAAGTTTAAACACAAACATGAAAACATACACAAAATAGAGAATACAAGTCAAAATGCATGAATCATCAAACTAGGTTATACTAGTACATCTAATAGGTACAAATGAGCATTTAGGTACAAACATATAATAATCTATTTGTGGCTCACTAGTTGTACAAGTATATACTCAAGTTTTAATGAAAACTAACATCTAAACATGTAATCAAATCATGAAGCATAAAAATGAAACATATATCAACATGATCATTATGTAAATGCATATGTCTTAGATCTATGATTTACATAATAGCTAAACTATAATGAGAACACAAAGTATAGGTCTATATAAACATGGGTGTATCTCAAATACTATGTATGTATGTCATAGGTCTAATATCATGGCATTTATCATAATAATCATGAAATAAAACATGCTAAAAATCAATGACATGAAAAGCTTGTAAACATAAATGGGAGTTAGAGATCGTTACCAAAACTAAGAGGGTACATCTCTATGTCTCCAAACCAAGTGGTCCTCCCACCAAACTCCCCTTGAAAGTGATGCATCTAAAATTGTCACCTTTAAGCTCGGAACGCATCCACCTCAAGGCACCATCACTCTCATGTCAAGTGAGAGCCCACACCTACATCAAATAAAATAGGAGTGGTCTTTGGTACCCATACTCTTTTGGGTCCATGGGGGTTAGCTCCTTTGCTAATCCAAACAAACTTATTTGCTAAATTTTCATCATGTATCCTATCATAACAAAACTTAGCAAGGTGGCCCTTACGTCCACAATGTGTACAAGTGTACACATGAGCATACAAAGTGTGATGAGTGTGAATATGAGGAGAATGTGTATGCCGTGGTTTGTGTGCATGCATAGGAGGAACTTGTTTCTTTCGAAACATAGATTCCAAACGTGTGTGGTTCATGGCACAATGGCTCAAAGTAGAGCCCAAACATTCAGCACTCTTCTTTAACAAATAAATATCATTTTCAATCATGGAAGAAGAGGTGCATGCAATAGGTATGCTAGATGATGAAGCTATACTAGCATGGCAAACATGTGAATCAATATCATTTTACAAAGTAGTGTTTTTCTTTGAAAACAAATCTAACTCTTTTGAAATAGAAGAAATTTTCTTTTTCAAAGATTAATTTTCTTTTATAACATAATCAAGCTTTGAAGTTAAATCTTTATTTTTTTTCAAAACATTTTCACAATCATTTTTACTTTTCAAATCTTGTTTTCATTTTGGGCAAGATCAAATTTAGATTTCAATGTATCCCTTTCATTAGAAATCTCATCTCTTTCTTGCAAAATAATATCAAATTTTGAAGACAAGTCTTTATTTTCTTTAGTTAATTTAAAAGTTTTCTTTTTAAAACTTTATATTTTTTCAAGAGATTCTCACAAACAATAGATAGCTCTTCATTTAATGCATCAGCATCCATACTATCAAGATCATCAAAAGAAGAGCTACCACTATCTAGTTGAGAATCCGAAAGTACCTCAAGGGAATCATTCCCTTAGACCATGAAGCAACGTTGGTCGGATTCTTCTCCACTAGATTCCTTCTCCACTTGGATTGGCAATTGAAGCTTTAGAGAGGTCAAGATATTCTACACTGCAAAGGCGGAATCACAATGAGAAACCATATTTAAATATTCTTTGCTAAGTGATTTTTTAAGTGCCTCTAGGGCTAGTGCATTGGCCTCTAAATGCTTGCTATTACTTAGGTAAGTTTCCTTGGTATTGGCAAGGTAAACATTGTAACCTATCGCTTTTAAATGCAACTCATCAGAACCTTCCATATATCAATTTTAGAGATATCAAACATGGGAGGGACATCCAGGAGTGCAAACTATATGTGTGCAAATGCAAATGATAGATTAGCTAATCTAGATCTCACTCCTAAGTGGTTAAACCTAATATCAGGAGCGTAGGCTCTGATACCAATTGAAAGTACACCTAGAGGGGGGTGAATAGGTGTAAGGCTAATCTATGACAAATAATGCGAAATTTAAAAACTAATTACAACACACTTAGTGTAACCAAAGAGTGTAGCCGAATTCCCAGTGAAGGGCTCTGGACTAACTCCTCTTGATTCCTCTGAATAAGAGTTGAGGTGCTATATGAAGCTCTCTTGGTTAACACAAGTATGGCACACACAAACAATACCAAGCATATATGAATGATATGACAATATGAATCAATGCAAGGTAAATAAGAGAGAAAGTTAGAGGAAGTGGATCAAACGCAAACACAAGGATATGTTTCGAGGTTCGAGCACACAGCTCTACGTCCCCGCCTTCACAAAGAAGGATTTCTACTAACTTGTCCACACAGGACTTCCCACACAGGGAACCTCCACTGAGGATTTGGGTAAATACAACCGGGAGTACACAACTCCTCTCTCAACCAAATACAACCTCTCACTAGAGGCAAGGCACAACTCAAATCATCTCTACACTTAGAGGGATAGGCACTTAGCCAAACAATGATCAACCTTACAAATGAGGAATAGGCTAAAAGCCAACGCCAACAACAATCACCTCACACTTGAGGGATTCCAAACCAATCTCTAATGTCACCTCTCACTAGAGGGATTCCAACAATCTAATGCACAACCTCCTCTACACTTAGAGGGCAAGGCACAAAGCCACAAGCAAATGGATAGATACAACTCTTGGTGGTTTCAACAAACCACAAACAAATTCTTGTCTCACAAAAATAAAGATCCTAATAGATAGGATAGATATGATAAGCTCAAGTATGAGAAAAATAAAGTGTTTGGAATAAAGAAAAATGCTTGGGAAAATCTCCAAATGGATATATAATTTTAGACCAAAATCTAATTCCCAAAAGACTCTAATTTCTTTGATTTTCCAACACTTTAAAACAAATAAAGATTAAAACTTTTGAACCCAAAAACTTTTGCTGCAAAACACTTAAAGAATATGAAAATTTTTTGTCTAAAAAACTTGTTTAAATCAGCTCAAGAAATGGGGTATTTATACCCACATTTCAAATCTGCCCATTGGCAGCTGGAAAGGGCTGAAATGCCCTTCCGGTCGACCGGGCTGTCGACTGGCCAACGGTCATATTTTTGACCGTTGAGCCCACCGGTCGACCAGCTCGGTCGACCGAGACTGGATACAGAGAGCAGAGCTCTCTGCCGGTCGACCGTCCCGGTCGACCGGGGCCATTTCCAGAGAGCAGAGCTCTCTAGACGGTCAACCGACCCAGTCAACCGGCCACCAGCTCAAGCTGGCGTGCACTCTTGTACACGTCGGTCGACCGCACGGTCGACCGACTACTGCTATGGTCGACCGTTCCGGTCGACCGGCATACAGCCAGTCTAGCCATTATAGGACTTAAAAACTTGGGTTTTTAACTTCAAATAAATCCCATAAAATCACATAAATTTCACAAAAATCAGTTCTTATTATATCTTTGAAATACAAATATGTGTGAAAAAAATTCAACACATATTTCAAACAATTTGAACCATTTTTGTGAGATAGAAAATTTGCCTTAAACCAAAAACTGTATTTTTCGAAACTTGGATTTTGAATTGGAAATCCGATTTTTCAAAACACATGTAAATACAAAAACATGATATTGAAATAACTTTTAAGCATATTGTATATGGATAGAATCTAATATACATGAAAGGTATTATATCTATGTTTTTGACATGAAATCCAAAAATAGGTTTTGTACAAATACAAAACTCCAAACACATGGCTTATCAAAATAAGTTTTTCTAAATAGATGAAGTATAGATGTATATAGATTAAATCTAATATACATTAAATCATGTAAACTTATTTTGATTCTATCTATTTATGAAAACCAAGGTCGGTTAAACTGAAAAACAAAAACACGAAACTTGTGTGTGTGTATTGTGAACTTGAGCATACCACACTCTCTAATCTTTACAATAAGATCCAAACAAACTTAAACTAAACAAACCGAAGCCTTCTTGTCGAACTCCATCTCCATGTCGACTCGATCCAAACGTGATTCACTGAGCTTGACTCCAACCGAATGCTAGATGTAAACTTGACGCTCGAGCTCTTGAATCACCATGTGAAAGCTCCAAAACACCTTTGTTGAAGCTAATCACCTACTAATATCTTGATCAAATATCTGAAACTAAATATCACAAGATTATTAGTAAACTATAACTATATGAGTTAATCATCATTAAAACTAGAGTGAATGGCCTCTGGGCCAACAAATTTGTGGTACAATATTCTGTGTGGCACTTAGCTCCGCACATCTTAGATCAATTACCGATATGTCCTAGTAACAATATTATTATATCGATATCAAAAATAGGAAACAATAATATATTGTACTAGACAGTCATGTAACAAAAATACTGGAATATATATATAATATATATATATATATATATATATATATATATATATATATATATATATATATATATATATATATTAGGGGAAATGATACATGCAACAAGAATACTGAAACAATCATAACATGTATACAAGTGAATTCATGTGAGAAATACATGTAGTGCGTAGAGTGCCCGTGTATTGGTGATACAAGTATATAAAATATAAGTGTATCGTATCCATTAATCGGTGATACAAGTACATGAATAATAGTATTCTGTGTAACAAGTGTCTATATGAACTAACAGTTTTCAGAAGACTAGCGTGTAACGATGATACTAGCATATGAAATAACAGTGTCTAGTATCCATATAACAGTGACAGTATATAATATAATAGAGTATCAGTGTATCCATGTACAGGTAACAGTATTTGTGTAACGGTGATAGGGGTACATGGCATGACAGTGTTCGGTGTGATAGATGTAACATTAACATGAATATGTATATATATAATATCAATATTTGTTGTTGTTGTTATTATTATTATTATTAATATCACAAGTGAAGTATATATAAGATTCTATTTTCAAACTCTTCACAATTATTTTACTAATTATTAATTTAGTATTTTATGATGTCTTTATCATTATCCAATAATCCTTCTTACCAATATATAACTAATCCATCTGTATTTTATTTTAAATCATAAATAGAATAAATTAGTATTTTATCAATTATATTCAATTAACGATCATGCATATTCTAATTACAGTGATTTATCAATAATTATATTTTAGTAAATAATTTTTATGCTGAATTACCGATAATCAAGATTTATTAAATAAAGCAATCAATCATTTTTATTAAACATGATAGAATATAATTGTAGTAGAAAAATACTCACAAAATGATCATCAGAATGTAGCTCTCTTTCTTACGATCGCAAAGGTTCCAAAATCGTCTAATTTGGAGTCCGAATGCTCAAGATATCGCCCGAACACTAAAATCATAAAAAAGGGTTAAATATGTAATTTAAATAATTTAAAATGAAATAAATTTATTTAACAGGTATTTTTATGTAAAAATTACCTTATTGGGTTTAGAAGTGAATTTGGGCTGATAATGGGTCAGATTTGGATACAATACCCAAACCCAATGACTTATGTAGAAATGGGTTATAGGGTTAATGGTTAGGGTTTATAGTTTAACGGGTTCGAGTGATAATGGATTCGGGTATGCGTTTAAAGATTTGGATTTAGATCCACATAAATAGAGAGAAAGAGAACAAGAGAGGGAGATAGAGCGCAGAGGGGAGCAGGGGAGGCAGCCAAGGGCTGCGGCCGCCGCCGCGCACGATGGTGCGGTAGGGGCGATGACCGGCGGTGGCGGCAATGAGGCTGCCACGGTGATGGGTAGAGAGACGAGAGAGAGAGAGGATTGGGAAGAAAGAAACAGAAAAGAATAAAAGAAGAAGAAGAAGAAGAAGAGAGGGGGGGGAGAGAGAGAGAGAAGACAGAGAGAGAGAGAAGAAAAGGGGAGTGAGGAAAGGGAGGAGGACCACCGCCGGTGGCGACAGGGCCTCCCTGACGGCAGGGCCTCACCGACGGCCGAGCCTGGTCATCTGGTTGGGCATGGGTCAGAGAGAGGAGAGATGTAGAGAGGGATAGTGAGATTAGGTGTTGAGATGAGAGAAAATTAGGGGGAGAGAGAGAGAGTTAGGGGAGAGAGAGAGTGAATTAGGGAGAAATTTTGAGGGAGAGAGTGAAATAGAGAGAGGCGGTGGAGGAAAGGCGGTGGAAGAGGGAAACTTGGAGAAGAAGAAAAAGAAAAGAGAAAAAGAAATAGAAAAATGTATTTTTATATTATTTTAATAGGGTCAAATTTTGACTACTTAAGAACGGTTCCCAAAAAATAGAGAATATTATACTAAGGAACAATGTGAAATCGGATTCAAGAAATTCAGCCTGATTTGCAAGTTAGAAATCTAGAAGGTTTCGACGATACTGCGACACCGATTTGGCCGAATTTTTGATAATTCAGAAAAATCTCCAAAAATACATTAAGCTTGAAAATATGTTCTAAGTAATAATAAGGAAGTAGATTCCAGAAACTCAACTCTATTTGTGAATTAAAAATCTTAGAGCCGATTATCGGTATCGGTCGACACCGACTTCGGAGATTTTTTTCAAAATAATCCAGAAAAATTCTAGAAAATTCTAAAAAATCTAATATATCATAAAATAATATTTGAAACTTAAACTGATTCAATCTGACTATCAGGAAGGTCAAATTAACTTTGTAGACCGTATCAAGTACTGATACTGTGCTACATACATCTAAGATCGAGGGGTTACACTTCTCCCATCTTACAAAAAAAAATTCATTCTCAAAATTTTAGATCAAGTGGGAGGGAGTACAATATTTATTGTAGTATCCCCTAACTAATAATACTGCATTTCTATTTTTAAATATTTATTTTACTATATTTAATTTTTATTATTATTAGTAGTGTTATTGTTGTTATATATATATATATATATATATATATATATATATATATATATATGTTATTGTTATTATTATTATTATTCCTCTTTCCTTAATTCCTAAACATACCCGTTAGCCCAATTCCCTTTATCCTATACCCATTACTATTACCCATATCCAAACCCGTTTTCATTATCCAAAACTCTTAAACCCAATCCCCATGATCCGAACCCGTTAACCCATAATCCCAACAACCATATCATAATCCTAACAAATCCCAATTTTCTCAACCACCACTCATAATCCCCTCTTCAATAACTAATCCCAATCTCTATCTGGCCGCAACCAGCAGACCCCCACTCGGCCTGTGCCTCCTCCACGCCATGCCGGAACGCCACCGTGGCTGCGAGTCCGCAGCAAACAGCAGCAGCAGTGGCAGCATCCAACACCCCCCACAGCCGGAGCTCCTCCTTCACAGCCGCCTCCTCCCCTTGCAGACCAGGCCGCCTCCTCCTCCATGGCAATGATAGCACCCGCTGTCCACACCCCACCGCCCCTTCTTCTTTGGCCAGGGACAGCACACCTCGGAGCAGCCCTCTGTGCTGCCGCATGCACCACCAAAACACCGTCCAGGCCACTGTCCAACCTCGCATGCCCACGCACGCGCAACAGCCAGGGCCCTCCATTTCCTTCAACTCCCCACCACCAGCACGGCAAGCCCTCTTCGGCTGCCCATCTCCCTTTTCCCCCTCTCAGGTTTCTTCTTCTCTCCCTCTCTGTATATAAAATGTCCCTGCAATGTTGGTAAGTATGGGAAATTATGTGTGAAATTATAATTATGTGTGGTTGGCACATGCATGCTTGGGTGTGGATTTTATGTTCATGAGATCAGCCAAGCTTTGGCCGTGAGCATCCCATGACCAAGGCTGAGCCCTCCCCTATGGTGCCATGGTGGCAGCCCACACATCCAACCCTCCAACCATGGCTGTGTGCACCATGGGTTGCCCTTTCTCCGGCAAGCGTGAAACACCTCGGAACCACTCCGCGGCTTGCCGAACTTCTTCATGAGCACTCTGGCGAACCGTCGACATCCTCCGCGGCCTCCGCCGGCAAGCATCCATGACGTTGGGTGAGTTCTCTCCTTCCCCATTCTCTGTATATATATTTTGTATGCTTTCATTGTGAACATTTTGTGTGTTTTATTTGGTCCATGGTGAGTTGTAGTTGTGAGTATTTTCCCTCCTCCCTGTAAATGTTTGTTGGTTGGGTGTTAATAATGTGTTAATTATTTAATTATTTAACATGTGTTTTCATGTTTTTGTGTTGTTAAATATGGGTGTGCTTCATTTCCTTGTGCTGTGAAAGATATGTGTTTTTACATTTTTTTTTTGTGTGCTGTGGAACCATTTTGAATGTGTGGGTGTGAGTGCATGGCTATGAAAGTGTGCATGTTTATTAGGTGTGTGGCTTTCATTTTGAGTGAGGATGTGTACAGTGTGTGTGTGTGTTTCAATCTTTTGAGTGCTGTGAATGTAGCGTGAGGAAATGGAGGTGGTATGGTGCTTGGTGTATGCTTGGGAATTAATAATCAAGGTTTATCGCATTTGAAACCATTTTGGAGGAAATTTCATTGGGGACGTGAGCAAGGGCATGCTTAGGTGCGTGAGCTCTCTCCCCTTCTCTGTTATTTTCATGTATAATGTTTATATCATGGGTGCATGTATAGTAATGGGTGATGATACATATTCAGGTATGTACGTGTACGTGGGGGGTACACGTATGTGTCAGTGTGCTTGGGAGTGTGTTAAGTGTATATTTATATTTATTTGTATCTTTGGTGGCGCGTTGCAGTATTTCGGATCCGTTTGGTGAGATCCGAATCGTTGCAGGAGACCCGGACCCGATTCGGATTTGTGCTCGTTGTGGACCCGATATAATGGTGATTCAAAGACCGATCGATGGGATGATCCGTAGACCAATACCGGTTCGTGCAGTGAAGACCAGACGGCGATTCGGTTCCGAAATCGCGTCATTTCATGTGAGTGTTCTTTATTTTCTCATTGAGTGTTTCAGTATTATTTCATATGAGTGATCCTTATTTATTTATTGAGTATTTCGATATTATTGCATGTGAGTGTTTTAACTTGTTTTAATAGACATTATTTTATGTTTAAATAGTGTTCATATTTAATTACTGTTCATGCATGTCAAATATTATTCATGTTCACATACTAGATGAATAATGAATAAACCCAAAAGATTACAATACTGATTCTGAATAAATATCATGTTCATTTAAGTAACATGACTGATTATGCATAATACCTACTTGATAAATATATTGTTCATGATACTGAAAGTTACTGGGAAATGATTGTTGACTGTAACACCTTTTACAATTTTTTTGTTCATCGTATACACGGTTACTGTTACTGTTCACTGTTACTGATATTGTTTACCGTGTATACGATTACTGTACTGATATTGTTACCGTCACCGTATCATCCCAGCAATTGAAATGGCATAGATATTGATTGTTATTAATGGCACTACCTAACTGACTATACACCTGGCACCTTTCACGGGACCTTGGCATGACTATATTACTGCTACCCGACATCTAGTATTTCTGTACCCTGGACTCCTGTATCCCCTGTACTCATGTTCCCTGCACTGTTACCCTGTTAATAGCACAGTCAGACCGGCGTCCGGCGGACCATGCCGCCTGGTGTCGGGATGACGAGGATGTATCCCACAATCGTGCTAGCGTCCGGTGGATCCTGAATGGAACTAAGTGCCACACGGAACAAAGTGCCACACCATACACATGGTGGGGGCCACCTCTTGAATTCGTGGGGGCCACCTCTAGAATCCATTCCCCTCAGAGCAAAGTGCCACACGGAGAAAAGTGCCACACCACACACGTAGTGGGGGCCACCTCTTGAATCTGTGGGGGCCACCTCTTGAATCTGTAGGGCTATCTCCTGATTGTGCCACCTGGTGTTAGCGTGATAAACATTCTCAGTACATATTAACACCCACACGTACTTGTATGCTGAAACCCTTGAGCTTATATTATTTGGCCTCTTCCCTATCCGAACAATGATACCCGCATATCAGAGTTCGGATGAGTTCTACTGGAAGTGCGGGCTCCAGTGTCAACTGTCGGTGTTGTGGGACGCCGGTGGGAAAGGGACAAAGATAACAAAGAACACTACTGATTGTTATTGAATGGTTTGAATGAAATACATTATGTTATGCCCTGAATTGATACTCTGCCTTATGACATATGTCTATACACATGATTGTAACCAGGACCAGATATATATCAGACTAGTGACATGTGATAGGTTACACAACTTGACATCAGTTGCTTGTTTACAGTTGTGATAATTGTCTTATATCTTTATTCGTGTTGTCATCAAATATACTACAGTTCAGTTATTTATCATGTTATTTAGTCTCTTATATCTGCAGTTGTTCTTGTTATTATTTATGCACACTGTTTATATGTACGAGCTTTTCCCTTTACACACACACTCACCAGGTCGCATTCTGACGACCCTGGATTTGCACGTCCAGATATTGGACGATTGTTTCTATTGTGCAGGTGTTTGATGAGACGGTATGCTTTGCGAGGAGCTGATCTCTCTCCCTTTTATCCTGATATTCTTGCATTTCTTTATTCTTGCTATTACTCTTTGATTTATGTATATCACTCTTGGCTTCTATTCTGTTCCTTATTTCATTCCAGATCATGTGTAGTCTTTATATGTATTATTGCAGTGATCCTTGATTATTATGGTTCAAATTTTATAGTTTGTTCAGGTTAATTTAGGCTTAGCGTGTATACGTAGGGTATTTTCCTCGCGTATATACGTCGCCGACTCTCGTCGCGACTCCGTTTCGACGTATTTTGGGAAGCGGGGCGTGACAGGGTTTTTGTGGTATCAGAGCCTAGGTTTTTGACTTGCGATCTTGAATTTGAATTTTGATATTCGCAAGATGACCTAGTTCTTACCGGTGACTTGAGAACAAGCTATAATTACACTGCAATATACATATACTATCCATTATGATATTCAGTCCATTTGGAATTGACCGTCCTTCTTTTAGAAATCCTCTTCTTTGATCTTTTGATATCCTTTATTTTTACTCTTCTTTTAGAGTGATCCAGATTTTCAATCTTGCTTCTCGTCCTCCTTCTCGATTCTATTTCTTGACTTTGTCTCTTGAGATTGGTTACTCCTTGCTGAAGCCGGTAGCATGCATTAGAGTGGCGCAGCGGAAGCGTAATGGATTTATGATGTTCAGAGGTGTGACGTGAAACTTGTTTGTTTTCTCCTTTGATTTTGATTCTTTTATCATCCCCTACTTTATTGAAATTTCGAGGACGAAATTTTATAAGGTGGGTAGAATGTAATATCCCCTAACTAATAATACTGCATTTCTATTTTTAAGTATTTATTTTTACTATATTTAATTTTTATTATTATTAGTAGTGTTATTGCTGTTATATATATATATATATATATATATATATATATATATATATATATATATATATATATATAATGTTATTGTTATTATTATTATTATTCCTCTTTCCTTAATTCCTATACATACCCGTTAGCCCAATTCCCTTTATCCTATACCCATTACCTTTACCCATATCCAAACCCGTTTTCATTATCCAAAACTCTTAAACCCAATCCCCATGATTCGAAACCCGTTAACCCATAATCCCAACAACCATATCATAATCCTAACAAATCCCCATTTTCTCAACCACCACTCATAATCCCCTCTTCAATAACTAATCCCAATCTCCATCTGGCCGCAACCAGCAGACCCCCACTCGGCTTGTTCCTCCTCCACGCCATGCCGGAACGCCACCGTGGCCGCGAGTCCGCAGCAAACCGCAGCAGCAGTGGCAGCATCCAACACCCCCCACAGCCGGAGCTCCTCCTTCACAGCCGCCTCCTCCCCTTGCAGACCAGGCCGCCTCCTCCTCCACGGCAATGATAGCACCCGCTGTCCACACCCCACCGCCCCTTCTTCTTTGGCCGGGGACAGCACACCTCGGAGGAGCCCTCTGTGCTGTCGCATGCACAACCCAAACACCATCCAGGCCACTGTCCAACCTCGCACGCCCACACACGCGCAACAGCCAGGGCCCTCCATTTCCTTCAACTCCCCACCACCAGCACGGCAAGCCCTATTCGGCTGCCCATCTCCCCTTTTCCCCTCTCAGGTTTCTTCTTCTCTCCCTCTCTGTATATAAAATGTCCCTGCAATGTTGGTAAGTATGGGAAATTATGTGTGAAATTATAATTATGTGTGGTTGGTACATGCATGCTTAGGTGTGGATTTTATGTGCATGAGATCAGCCAAGCTTTGGCCGTGAGCATCCCATGACCAAGGCTGAGCCCTCCCCCATGGTGCCATGGTGGCAGCTCACACATCCAACCCTCCAACCATGGCTGTGTGCACCATGGGTTGCCCTTTCTCCGGCAAGCGTGAAACACCTTGGAACCACTCTGCGGCTTGCCGAACTTCTTCATGAGCACTCTGGCGAACCGTCGACATCCTCCGCGGCCTCCGCCGGCAAGCATCCATGACGTTGGGTGAGTTCTCTCCTTCCCCATTCTCTGTATATATATTTTGTATGCTTTCATTGTGAACATTTTGTGTGTTTTATTTGGTCCATGGTGAGTTGTAGTTGTGAGTATTTTCCCTCCTCCCTGTAAATGTTTGTTGGTTGGGTGTTAATAATGTGTTAATTATTTAATTATTTAATATGTGTTTTCATGTTTTTGTGCTGTTAAATATGGGTGTGCTTCATTTCCTTGTGCTGTGAAAGATATGTGTTTTTACATTTTTTTGTGTGCTATGGAACCATTTTTGAATGTGTGGGTGTGAGTGCATGGCTATGAAAGTGTGCATGTTTATTAGGTGTGTGGCTTTCATTTTGAGTGAGGATGTGTACTGTGTGTGTGTGTTTCAATTTTTTGAGTGCTGTGAATGTAGCGTGAGGAAATGGAGGTGGTATGGTGCTTGGTGTATGCTTGGGAATTAATAATCAAGGTTTATCCCATTTGAAACCATTTTGGAGGAAATTTCATTGGGGACGTGAGCAAGGGCATGCTTAGGTGCGTGAGCTCTCTCCCCTTCTCTGTTATTTTCATGTATAATGTTTGTATCATGGGTGCATGTATATTAATGGGTGATGATACATATTCAGGTATGTACGTGTACGTGGGGGGTACACGTATGTGTCAGTGTGCTTGGGAGTGTGTTAAGTGTATTTTATATTTATTTGTATCTTTGGTGGCGTGTTGCAGTATTTCGGATCCGTTTGGTGAGATCTGAATCATTGCAGGAGACCCGGACCCGATTCGGATTTGTACTCGTTGTGGACCCGATATAATGGTGATTCAAAGACCGATCGATGGGATGATCCGTAGACCAATACCGGTTCGTGCAGTGAAGACCAGACGGCGATTCGGTTCCGAAACCGCATCATTTCATGTGAGTATTCTTTATTTTCTCATTGAGTGTTTCAGTATTATTTCATATGAGTGCTCCTTATTTATTTATTGAGTATTTCGATATTATTGCATGTGAGTGTTTTAACTTGTTTTAATAGACATTATTTTATGTTTAAATAGTGTTCATATTTAATTACTTTTCATGCATGTCAATTATTATTCATGTTCACATACTAGATGCATAATGAATAAACCCAAAAGATTACAATACTGATTCTAAATAAATATCATGTTCATTTAAGTAACGTGACTGATTATGCATAATCCTTACTTGATAAATATATTGTTCATGATACTGAAAGTTACTGGGAAATGATTGTTGACTGTAACACCTTTTACAGTTTTATTGTTCATCGTATACACGGTTACTGTTACTGTTCACTGTTACTGATATTGTTCACCGTGTATACGATTACTGTACTGATATTGTTACCGTCACCATATCATCCCAGCAATTGAAATGGCATAGATATTGATTGTTATTAATGGCACTACCTAACTGACTGTACACCTGGCACCTTTCACGGGACCTTGGCATGACTATATTACTGCTACCCGACATCTAGTATTTCTGTACCCTGGACTCCTGTATCCCCTGTACTCTTGTTCCCTGCACTGTTACCCTGTTAATAGCACAGTCAGACCGGCGTTCGGCGGACCATGCCGCCTGGTGTCGGGATGACGAGGATGTATCCCACAATCGTGCTAGCGTCCGGTGGATCCTGAATGGAACTAAGTGCCACACGGAACAAAGTGCCACACCATACACATGGTGGGGGCCACCTCTTCAATCCGTGGGGGCCACCTCTAGAATCCATTTCCCACAGAGCAAAGTGCCACACGGAGCAAAGTGCCACACCACACACGTGGTGGGGGCCACCTCTTGAATCTGTGGGGGCCACCTCTTGAATCTGTAGGGCTATCTCCTGATTGTGCCACCTGGTGTTAGCGTGATAAACATTCTCAGTGCATATTAACACCCACATGTACTTGTATGCTGAAACCCCTTGAGCTTATGTTATTTGGCCTCTTCCGTATCCGAACAATGATACCCGCATATCGGAGTTCGGATGAGTTCTACTGGAAGTGCGGGCTCCAGTGTGAACTGTCGGTGTTGTGGGACGCCGGTGGGAAAAGGGACAAAGATAACAAAGAACACTACTGATTGTTATTGAATGGTTTGAATGAAATACGTTATGTTATGCCCTAAATTGATACTCTGCCTTATGACATATGGCTATACACATGATTGTAACTAGGACCAGATATATATCAGACTAGTGACATGTGATAGGTTACACAACTTGACATCAGTTGCTTGTTTACAGTTGTGATAATTGTCTTATATCTTTATTCGTGTTGTCATCAGATATACTACAGTTCAGTTATTTATCATGTTATTTAGTCTCTTATATCTGCAGTTGTTCTTGTTATTATTTATGCACACTGTTTATATGCACGAGCTTTTCCCTTTACACACACACTCACCAGGTCGCGTTCTGACGACCCTGGATTTACACGTCCAGATATTGGACGATTGTTTCTATTGTGCAGGTGTTCGATGAGACGGTATGCTTTGCGAGGGGCTGATCTCTCTCTCCCTTTTATCCTGGTATTCTTGCATTTCTTTATTCTTGTTATTACTCTTTGATTCATGTATATCACTCTTGGCTTCTATTCTATTCCTTATTTCATTCCAGACATGTGTAGTCTTTATATGTATTATTGCAGTGATCCTTGATTATTATGGTTCAGATTTTATAGCTTGTTCAGGTTAATTTAGGCTTAGCGTGTATACGTAGGGTATTTTCTTCGCGTATATACGTTGCCGACTCTCGTCGCGACTCCGTTTCCACATATTTTGGGAAGCGGGGCGTGACATTTATAGTCCTGGAGCCTGAATGTTATTGGCCTACGACTCTCCCATTGCGCCATTCTGATATCTGTAGCGAACTCGAGACTAGGTGACTAGTATTAGATATCAAATTAATAAGGAAAGAATCAAGATTATGAAGGAGAAGTGATTAGAAATCAGAATATTAAGGATGATAATGAAATTAACGAATATTAGGAAACAAGGACTGGATTATCAATGGACTGAGATATTCTTTTACTCATAGCTGGAATCCCCAAAATCAGATACAGATGAGTTCTAATCCGAATCTGGGTGTACTATTGGTAAGAGACTGACTATTGACCTAGGTGGTTACCTACATTGGGTGTGAACATAGGCTTTAATTCCAAATTGTAATGCCACGCTCCCGCGAATATGGGGATGCTATGGCGACGTACATACACTTCGCGAAAATACCCTCACGTACGTACGTTAAGCCTCAGTACAGGGAATAACCACCGTATACACAATAGTTCCAGCCTTAAATAAGTAAAGAATACCTATAAAAGAGATCTGTGATCATAATAGTTATGAAAATAAAGATAAATTTGTAAATGAAAACAAATAATAAAGATACCTATGAATAGTATAGGTGGCGAGTCTCCTATGTATGTCCCGAGAAATGTCTGATACAAGATATCTCAGATTTTCAACCTGGGCACGCAAATTCAGGGTCGTCAGAAAGCGACCTAGTGAGTGATAAAATAAAAGAAGAAGTAATATATATATTATAATAGTAGTACAATCACGATATTATATAATACATATATAATTACTGCTAATACAAATACGTAAGCTAATAATTGGTGTATATATAAGAATTGTTTTAGCACTGTAACATTATCAATGCCTGGCATGTCAACTGTGTCACCTCTATGATAATATCCAATTATATAATATGAATATCTATTAATATTATTGGGAAGAGTCTGATATATATATATATATATATATATATATATATATATATATATATATATATATATATATATATATATATATACATACACACACACACATACATACATATATATATATATATATATATATAATATATATATAATATATATATATATATAATATACATACACACACACACATACAATATATATATATATATATATATATATAATATATATATATATATAATATATATATATATATATATATCACCAAACTATTTAATTATGTTGTTATAATTAATATGAGTTATAACTTTTATATGTTATCATCAATACGTGGAATATGATACAATATTTAGAGGCATTTTAATATTATTAACTTGTGTAAGTAACATATTATCTTTTATTATTTTTCATTTAAGGTAACTCTAGTAAAAACAGTATGACAATATCACGAATAATATGCATAATCTGAACTGTATACATGAAGTACACATAATAACCATGCTAATATGAAGAAAGCACAGGGAACGTGAAATACATGGAATGCAGAGTATATGTGTTTTGAAAAACATGTCTATGAAGAATACAAGAAGTGCAAGTATACATGTAACAAGGTGGCAGTTTAGATAGCGGAAAGTGCATCAAGAATAAATGGGCAATAATGTACATGTATCGATCATGTCATGTGATTTATACAATAGTAACAATCAGTACCGCCTGGAATTTTAATCAATCTCTTCCAGTATCCCATACTACTGGCAGTTCATACCGGAGCCCACACTACAGCCGAACCCATCCAAACATGGCATACGGGTATCATGATCCGAATGAGAGAGTGACCAAATAACAAGCATTCCCGATGTCACTATTGTTTATACCGTTTTGTTATGTTCATTGGAAATCCAATGGTCAAAGAGCTCTTATCGGGTGAGTGTATCCTGTGCATACTCGAAACCACGGTCTTAAACAATCCCCTTGCTGCTGAAACCAGGGCCCTCCGCTAAGAGGGGAGCATGAAACGGGAAATGAGAGCTAATGGAGTTATATACAATTGGTAACCAGTACTACCCTCCCCTGCAGTAGAATAAATGTGGATCTAGGACATCCACTCGATAAGGCCTAGTCAACCGTTAAGTCTCCTCAACCCCATATTGTATTTATTAATTATTCAATGAACCAAGAAAAAACGGTGCATGTAACAAAGAACAGGACAACAGAACATGAGCAATCTTTGTATCACTGAACAAGATAATGGGAAACGGGAGATGTGAGACTCTAGAGATGGCGCCCTATGGACTCATGTATAAGATAACAAGAACAAGATGATATGATAACACGTGGTACAATATTCCGTGTGGCACTTAGCTCCGTACATCTTGGATCAATTGCCAGTATGTCCCAGTAACAAGATTATTATATCGATATCAAAAACAAGAAACAATAATATGCTATATTAGATAGTCATGTAACAGGAATATATATATATATATTATATATATATATATATATATATATATATATATTATATATATATATATATATGTATGTATGTATATGTATATGTATATATGTCAGGGGCAATGATACATGCAACAGGAATACTGAAACAATCATAACATTTATACAAGTGAATCCATGTGATAAATACATGCAGTGCGTAAAGTGCCCGTGTAATGGTGATACAAGTATACAAAATATAAGTGTATCGTATCCATTTAGTCGGTGATACAAGTATATGAAATAATAATATTCTGTGTAACAAGTGTCTATATGAACTAACAGTTTCCAAAAGACTATAGTGTAACGATGATACTAGCGCATGAAATAACAGTGTCTAGTATCCATATAACAGTGATAGTGTATAATATAATAGAGTATCCATGTATCCGTGTACAGGTAACAGTATATGTGTAACTGTGATAGAGGTACATAACATGATAGTATTCAGTGTGATAGATGTAACAATAACATGTAATATATATATATATATATATATATATTAATATATAAATATTTGTTGTTATTATTATTATTATTATGATCGATATCACAAGTGAATTATATATAAGGTTCTATTTTCAAACTCTTCACAATTATTTTAGTAATTATTAATTTAGTATTTTAGGATGTCTTTATCATTAATCCAATAATCCTTCTTACCAATATATAACTAATCCATCTGTATTTTATTTTAAATTAAGAAACAGAATAAATTATTATTTTATCAATTATATTCAATTAACTATCATGCATAATCTAATTACAGTTATTTATTGATAATTATATTTTATTAAATAATATTTATACTGATTTACTGATAATCAAGATTTATTAAATAAAGCAATCAATCATTTTTATTAAACATGATACAATATAACTTGTAGTAGAAAAACACTCAAATGACCATGAGAAATGTAGCTCTCTTTCTTACGATCCCAACGGTTCCAGAATCGTCTAAATTGGAGTCTGAATGCTCGTCCGAACACTAAAATCATAAAAAAGGGGTTAAATATGTAATTTAAATAATTTAAAATGAAATAAATTTCTTTAACAGGGTTTTTTATGTAAAATTACCTTATTGGATTTAGAAGTAGATTTGGGCTGATACTGGATCGGGTTTGGATCCAATACCCAAACCCAATAACTTAAATGGAAATGGGTTATACGGTTAATGGGTTAGGGTTTATAGGTTAACAAGTTTGAGTGATAATGGATTTGGGTTTAGGTTTAAAGATTTGGATTTAGATCCGATAAAAAGAGAGTGAGAGAGAGAGTGAGAGAGGGAGAGAGAGCAGAGGGGAGCAGGGGAGCGGCCCGGGGTTGCGGCCGCCGTCACGCGCGACGGCGCGGCAGGGGCAATGACCGGCGGCGGCGGCAGTCAAGCCGCCACCAGTGATGGGTAGAGAGAAGAGAGAGAGGATTGGGAATAAAGAGAGAAAAAGAATTAAAAAAGAAGAAAAAGCAGAGGGAACGAAAGAGAGAGAGAGAGAATAAAAGGGGAGAGAGGAAAGGGATGAGCACCGCCATTGGCGGTGGCAGGGCCTTACCGACGGCCGAGCGTGGCCATCCGGTTGGGCATAGTTCAGAGAGAGAGATGTGGAGAGGGATAGAGAGATAAGGTGTTGAGAAGAGAGAAAATTATGAGAGAAAGTTAGGAGAGAGAAAATGAATTAGGGAGAATTTTGAGAGAGATAGAGAAATAGAGATGGGGAGGGCGGTGGAGGAAAGGCGGTGGAAGAGGGAAACTTGGAGAAGAAGAAAAAGAGAAGTGAAAAAAATAGAAAATTATATTTTTATATTATTTTAATAGGGTCAAATTTTGACTAGTTCAGATAGGTTCCCAAAAATTTTATAAATAGAAAATATTATCTAGAGGAACAATGTGAAATCAGATTCAAAAAATTCAGCTCGTTTGCAAGTTAAAAATCCTGGAAGGTTTCACCGATACTGGTGACACCGATTTGGCTGAATTTTCGATTAATTCAGAAAATTTCCAAAATGCGCTAAAATTGAAAACATGATTCTAAGGAATAATAAGGAAGTAGATTCCAGAAACTCAACTCCATTTGTGAATTAAAAATCTTAGAGCTGATTATCGGTATTGGTCGACACTGAATTCAGAGATTTTTCTAAAATAATCATAAAAATTTCAAAAAATTCTAAAAAATCTAAAATATTGAAAAATAATATCTAAAACTGAAACTAACTTAATATGACTACTAGAAAGGTCAAATCAACTTTGTAAACTGTATCGAGTACTTATATTGTGATACATACATCTAAGATCGAGGGTTACAAGTGCGTAGGTAGATGTCTCCAATAGACAAATTAAACTTATTTTGGAGAAGACTGTGAACCAAAGGAAAGACTGGTTCACAAAACTGGTAGATACCTTATGGGCCTATAGGACCACTTTCAAGAAATTCTAGGGATGTCTCCATATAGGTTAGTCTTTGAAAAGGCTTGCCATCTGCCTATTGAGTTAGAGTACCGAGCTTTATAGGCATAAAATAGCTAAATTTTGATTTAGATAAGGTCGATGACCTTCAAAAATTTGCAAATTACCGAACTTGAGGAGTTGAGAAATGAGGCCTATGAGAATGATAAAATAACAAAAAGTGGTGTTATGATTTTTCATGATAAGTTTATCATGAGAAAAACTTTTGTCCCCGGACAAAAAATCTTACTCTATAATTCTAGGCTTCATCTTTTTTCAGAAAAATTGAAATCGAGATGAACTGGGCCATTCATTGTAAAGATCGTGTTTTCACACAGTGATATTGAGATCAGTGACACCAAGAATGAGAATGACTTTAAGATAAATGGCCAATGCCTTGAACCTTTCTTAGAATAGGTGCCGCTAAATCAAATAGCTATGGGTTATTTGACCCAGTGTAGCGATAACTTTACCTCTTTTACATTTCATTTCATACATCTATTCATTTCTTTCATACATTAGGGACAATGCATGAGATAAGTATGGGGGAGGGTTCTAATATGACAACATAACTATAAAAAATTTAAAAAAACTTTTTGGAAAGTGAACAATATTTTGACATATTTTTGGTAAGAATTAAGTCAGTTTTAAGGAATAGGAAAATCATAATTAGGATTTTTTATACATAATCAAAATAAGATATTTGTTTGATTTCTAGGGTTAGGAAGAAAATTTAGAAAAGTAATTTAGTCTTGTTCTTTACCATGATGAATATGCACATACACACTTACACACTTAGGTTTCAAAAACAAAGACTATTATGCCTTATAAAAAGGAAGAATATATATATATATATATATATATATATATATATATATATATATATATTGGTCAAGTGCTCCTAGTAGGTCTCCTTAGATTACAATTTAAGGAGACGGCTTAAAACTCCAACATCCCGATTTTTTTCACGATCCAATGACACATTATCATATTCATGTTATACGATATACGCATATAAAAATCACATGATTTGAAGTTCATTTACTCATTGATCTAATCGTTCCATTTTGTTCTACTGTTTAATAACCGTTAATGTTTGAACCCAAAGAAAATAGAGTAAACAAACTTCAAATCATGTGATTTTTTATATGCATATATCTTATAACATGAATATGATAATGTGCGGTCGGATCATGAAAAAAAATCGGGATGTTAGAGTTTAAAGCCGTCTCCTTAGATTACAATCTAAGGAGACCTACTAGGAACACTTTTCCCCATATATATATCCTCCGATTAAGCTGGGTATTTGTGCCTCATAAAGTATAAGCATTTAAGCCTAAAAGTGGTCCATATAATAAATAAAATTCTTAATTTTATAGTTGCTATTTGTTCAAGTCTTTAAGTTCTTGGGGTGTTTTCTCACTTGGTGCCCTAAGACCGTTCGTTTGGCAGCCACCGACTAAGGCTCGTTATATAGACAGATTAGAAAGCCTAATAGAACTAAAGAATAATACCATCAAAAATATAATTTTTTTTAAATAAATAAGGAATAAGAATTAGAGTTAAAGAAACCCTAATCAAAATTTCACGAAGGTGCATTGATTTAGGGTAATATAATAGATAAGATGAGAATATATGTTTTACTCCTTACCTTAATTGATAATAAGTTTTTGATTAGTGACAAAGTTTAGGAATGAAAAATTATATTTTCCTATAACTTATAGATTACTTGAACTCTTACAATAATACTTCAAATATTTTCTCTCCTTTTCAAAATGCTTTTCAAAAATACTAACACTTTTTTCTTTCTTTAAGGATTTTGTGGTGTAATCCACTAAAAACTCCTCACGAGATAAAACTCGTTCTCTAGGGGTAACCTAGAGGTTTAACGGCTTGTTGCACATCTAAGTGCAATTGTGATTCCTATGAAAATGAATAGTTAGTTTTGTTTTGCTCGAGGAAGATCAAAAATAGGTGTTGGTGATTAAGCTTGAACCTGCACAAAAATACAGTATTTCAGAACCAAGAAAGAAAAGTGCAAGGTGCTTAATTCTACCGCGATAGCAAGTGGCTATGCAGGTCGTGATCCACAAGGAGGGACTAGCGATGGAAGCTTTTTGATAAGTTCTCTTTTAAGATACAAAGTTTGGTTAAAGTTCTTCTTTGGTTCTTAAAAAGAGAAGAGAAAAAGAGTTATAGTTAAGTTAGAAAGAAAGCGATAGATGGAGAAGGTGGAGAAATATGGAGAATGATTATTTACAAAGAAGTGGAAAAGGAGTGATGAAAGAAGTGGGTGTTGGTGATTTAAACTAAAGAAATAAAGAGAAGAAAGAACATTAAAGAAATACTTACCTAGTTTGGTTGATGACTTACCTGGAACCTTTGCATGTTCTACCTTACTTCGGAGGTGTTCAACGCATAAGCCATAGGATCGAGCTCAGTCCCCAGTCGCATTACATCATCAAGACGAACAAGAATGAAATGATACGGAGTCTTGAGGAGAGAGACATCATCATGAATTATCATTGGCACTCACACAAACATTATTATACTGATGCTTCTGGATTCACTTGCATGCTCATCAAAACCAAAAGAGGTAAAGTAGAAAGAAGAAGAAGAAAACAAAAGTAAAGACGAACATAAAAAATTACTTTTTATTGCTTGTAGAAACGATGAAAGAAAGAGGAGGGTACATCGGTGTTACTCTCAACATAAGCCTCTCTCTCTTACTTACATGAATATCAATCTAACCTAAGCTTACATACAAATTAAAATTACATAAAAAGAAAACAAAAAACCTATACTACAAAGAGTAAAAAACTGGACTAATTTCTATCTCTACATGATCGTCCTATTTTGCTCTGCTGAAACTAGTATTTATAGGGCAAAACCAAAAGGGGGAATCCCGGGAAGATTGGGGGAGCAAACGCTCCCCCAACTGACATAACAAGGCCGCGGAAACGCGGCTTGGGCCACGTTTCCGCGGCCCTGGTGTGGCCAGGTGGCCACACCCAATGGTGGAGATCCCGGTTTGATGATTTGCCCATATCTTCTGCTGGTTTTCTCATTTTAGCTTCAGGATTTGACGAAACAGTCTTTGATTGTTGGCTTCAACCGCTTGATTCAGGGAGGATTCTTCTCAACCGGTTTTCAACCTCTTGATATGCCAAGATTTAGCCATGATTCCTTGATTTCGAATTTCTTCTGAATTAAATCAGAATTTGGCGGGCTTTTGGGCTTATTTCTCTTTCTTTTCTTTTAGCAATTGGGCCTACATTAAACAAAGAAGAAGAAGACTTATTAATATGATTTATTAGCTAAAAAGTATGGTAAGGTGACAATGTATATGAATATAAGTGACTAATCACACCCCCACACTTATCTTTTGCTCGTCCTCGAGCAAAACCACTAAACTATACTAAGGATTATTAGACCACTTTCGCAGGTCACTCAATTGCACTGAGCATGTGTAACAAGCCGTTAAACCTCTAGAGTTTCCCTAAAGGACGAGTTTTGTCTCGTGAGGGTTTTCAGTGGATTAAACCCACAAAATCCATAAAGAAAGAGAAATAAAGAGTTAGTATTTTCGAAAAGCATTTTGAAAGAGAAAAATATTTGAAATATAATTGTAAGACTTAAGTAATCTATAAGTTATAGGAAAACTAAATTTTTCATTCTTAAACTTAGTCTCTATTCAAAAATTTGTTATCAATCAAAATAAGGAGTCAAATTGTACTTCTCATTTAGTTTATTACTTTACCCTAAGTCATATGCACCTTGTGATCGTGAAATTTTGACTAAGGGTTCATTAACTCTAACTCTTATGCCTATTTATATATATATATATTTGTGGTATTATTCCTTAGTTCTATTAGGCTTTCTAATCTGCCCATGTAACGAGCCTTTAATCGATGACTCCCAAACCAAACGGTCTTAGGGCACCGGGCGAGAAAACACCCCAAGGACTTAAGGACTCGAGCAAACAAGGCCACAAAACTAATGATTTTATTATATGAACCCCTTTTAGCGTGAATACTTATGCTTTATTAGGCACAAATACCCAGCTTAATCAGAGGATTTTTATATATATATATTTTCTCAAACTTATCTAATCATCTTTCGCATAAATATACTAGGCTTGCTTAGGCCAAAGTACCTAGCTAATAAATAATTAGATTTGTTCATCTTTCATAGATATTTTTTTTCTTTTTTTATATATAAGGCATAAGAATCTTTGTTTTTAACCCTAAGTGTGTAAATGTATGAAGTATGCATATTTCATTAAGGTAAAGATCAAGACTAAATTACTTTGACAAATTATCTTCCTATGATTGCTAAAAGAAAGAAAAACAATCAAAGAGTTTAAGAGTTTACCGTGTAGCTTGTGGCTAACGGGTCGTGTCCACGAGGAGGAATGCAATGGAAGCTTTTCAGTGATTTGTTTAAAAATAAAGAATTGTGTTTGTTTTTTATGGAAAAGAGAATGAAAGAAAGAGATGATTAAATGAGAAATTGCAACTTTAAAAAGGTTTTGGGAAGGTGATTAAAAGAGTTCAAAGATTGTTTTGTTGATTATATTGAAGCATCTGAAGGAATCTCACTATCTCACTACTCAATTTTTCATTCTCTATTAAAATATTAAGTACCTCAAAGTGATCATAGGCAAAACTTAAAGTGATTTTAGAAAGTTTAAAGTAAAGCACATAAGATGGTTAAGAAGAGTTGAGTCTTTTCTTCAAGAAATCGTTAGAATTGAATATTAAAACATCAAGCGCGAAGAAGCAAGAATGAAGTAAAAACAATTCAAGAGATGTTTATGAAAGAAGTGAGAATTCAACAATCCAAACCCATCCTCATGTGCCTTCTATAACACTTTCAAAAGAAAGGCTTTTAAGGAAGGCATATGATATCATTGGGTCTTTTTCTTTAAACTAGAAGAGAAGAAGAACTATAGAGAGTTGCAATAGCGAGCCCAGAAAATTGTTTAGTTACCCATGGAAAATGAAGAAGAAAGCATAGAAATATGCAAACCATACTGTACTGCAAGTGGAAGAAAACTTGGCTCGACTCTTGTATTGATGTCACTTCAATCTTCAAGTACAAGCACTCAATTCCTCTCTCTCACAAGTTTTGATACTGGACTACAAAGTAAATAACAAGATTATAATTTTTGTGCTAGCTAACAAAGAGCCTAAATCTTAAGAAAATAAACACAAATTTAATCCTAATCTTCGCTGCATTTTTCTTTGCTGAAACCAGTATTTATAGCCAAAAACCAAAAGAGGAGGATCCCGAGATGATTGGGGGAGCAAACGCTCCCCCAACAAACTCTAACAAGCCACGAAAATGCGGCTATAGCCGCATTTTCGCGGCCTTGTGTTGGCCAGGTGGCCACACCCAAGGGGGGGAACTCCTGGTTTGGTGTTTGGCCCGTATCTTCTACTGGTTTTTTTGTTTCTGCTCCAAAACGTTGATGAAACAGCCTTTGATTGTGTGGCTTCAACCGCTCGATTCAGGGAGGATTCTTCTCAACCTCCTGATATGCCAAGATTTTTCCCTGATTTCTTCATTTCGAATTTATTCTAAATTAAATCAGAATTTGGTGGGCCTTTGGGCTTGTTTCTCTTTTCTTTCTTTTATCACTTGGGCCTACATTTAACAAAGAAAAAGAAAACTTATTAATAGGATTTATTAGCTAAAAAGCATGGTAAGGTGACAATGTAAATGCAATATATGTGACTAATCACACCCCCACACTTATCTTTTGCTCGCCCTCGAGCAAAACATCAGACTAACTCTAATCAATTATTAGACCACTTTCGCAGGTCACTCGATTGCACTGAGCATGTGCAACAAGCCGTTAAACCTCTAGGTTACCCCTAGAGGACGAGTTTTGTCTCGTGAGGGTTTTCAGTAGATTGCACCCACAAAATCCAAAAGAAAGAGGAAAAAAAGTTAGTGTTTTCGAAAAGCAATTTTCAAAAGAGAAAATATTTGATGTATATTTGTAAGGCTTTAAGTAATCTATAAGTTATAAGAATATCAAATTTTTCATTCCTAAACTTAGTCTCTATTCAAAAACATGTCATCAATTAAAGTAAGGAGTCAAATTGTACTTCTCATCTTGTCTATTAATTTACCCTGAGTCGTATGCACCATCGTGACTGTGAAGTTGACTAAGGGTTCTTTAACATTAACTCCTATGCCTTATATTATTTTATCTTTGGTGAAATTTATTCCTCAATTTCATTAGGCTTTCTAATCTGCCCATGTAACGAGCATTTAGTCGGTGACACCCAAACCGGACAGTTTTAGGGCACCAGGTGAGAAAACACCCCTAAGGACTTAAACACTCGAGCAGATAAGGCCACGAAACTAAGGTTTTTATTTATAAGATGTACCCCTTTTAGGCGTGAATACTTATGCTTCATGAGGCATAAATACCCAGCTTAATCAATGGATTTATATACACATTTTTTTCTCTCAAACTTATCTAATTATCTTTTGCATAAATACTAAGACTTGCTTAGGCCAAAGCACCTAGCTAATCGATAATTAGACTTGTTTTTTTCTTTTTATAATATATTTTTTTTATAAGGCATAAGAGTCTCTGTTTTTAAATCTTAAGTGTGTAAGTGTATTTAGTGTGCATATGTCATCAAGGTAAATATCAAGACTAAATTTCTTTCACAAATTTTCTTCCTGACCCTAAAATTCAAACAAGTTATCTTATTTTGACCAAGTGTAAGAAATCCTAATTATGATTCTCCTATTCCTTAAAATTGACTTAATTTCTTACAAAAAATATATCAAATATTGTCTACCCCTTTCAAAAAGTTTTTTTTTATATATATTTTTATATCAGTCATGTTAGAACCCTCCCCACACTTATCTCACGCATTGTCCCCAATGTATGAAAGAATGTATAAATGCATGAAATAAAATGGAAAGGAGGAACGTTAACGATACATTGGGTCAAAAAGACCCATTGTCGTTTCATTTACCGGCACCGATTTCAAGAAAGGTTTAAGGCGTTGACCATTTACCTTAAGTTATTTCCATTCTTAGTGTCACTGATCTCAACTGCACCGTGTGGAAACACGATTTTTACAACGAATGGCCCAGTCCATCTCGATTTCAATTTTCCTGGAAAAAGATGAATCCTAGAATTATAGAGTAAGACTTTTTGTCCAGGGACAAAGGTTTTTCTTATAATGTGCTTGTCATGGAAAATCTTGACTCTATCTTTAGTGATCCTAGCATTTTCATAGGCCTCATTTCTCAATTCCTCCAATTCAGAAATTTGTAATTTCCGAAGGTCACCGGCTTTAGTCAAGTCGAAATTCAACTACTTGATTGCCATAAGGCTCGGTGCTCTAACTCAATGGGCAAGTGACAAGGTTTGTCATAGACTAACCTATAGGGAGACATTCCTAGAATCGTCTTGAAAGCGGTCCTGTAAGCCCATAGAGCATCTACAAGTTTGATGGACCAATCTTTCTGGTTTTGGTTCACAGTTTTCTCCAATATAAGCTTGACTTGTCTATTTGAAACCTCAACTTGCCCACTAGTTTGAGGATGATAAGGTGTGGACAACTTGTGAGTTATGGCATACTTTCGCATAAGAGCTTCAAAAGATCTATTGCAAAAGTGAGTGCCATTATTACTGATGATAGCACGAGGGATTCCGAAGCGTGAAAAAATGTTCTCTTTCAAAACTTTATGACAACTTTGTTATCATTAGTCTTACAAGGAATGGCTTCTACCCACTTGGACACATAATCCACAGCAACCAATATGTATTGGTTCCCAAATGAATTAGGAAATGGACCCATAAAGTCGATGCCCCAAACATCGAAGAGTTCTATTTCTAGAATTGGGTTGAGGGGCATCATATTTCGGATTGAAATCCTTCCTACCATTTGGCATCTAGGCACGTCTTGTAGAATTCATAAGCATCCTTGAACAGAGTGGGCCAATAAATCCACTTTGTAGCACCTTTTCAGCAGTCTTGCGGGGACCAAAGTGTCCACCGCATGCAAGTTCGTGACAAAAAGATAGAACACTCTTAACCTCCTCATCGGGAATGCATCTCCTAATAATTTGGTCAGAACAGTACTTGAAAAGATACGGTTCCTCCCAAAAGAAATACCGGACTTGGGATAAGAAGTGGTAAACATCATTTTTGGACCAATGAGACGGAGTTTGATTTGTGACTAAGTAATTCACTATATCAGCAACCAAGGTTCCCTAGAGATAGCTAAGAGATGTTCATCAGGAAAATCCTCATTTATGAGTAAGTCGTTGCATGAAAATTAGGGATCCGAGAGAGGAGGTTGTTGACACTTAAAAAAGATAAGATTCTTGTTGGTCCGAACAATGTCTAAACTTGTTGACATTTACAAAAGACAAGTGACAGACGAGCTGAAGACCAGTTTTCACCCATCTCCGAGGGACAAGGAAGCAACTTGGACTCCACTGATCCAGCAAGCAGACAGTGAACCCGGATTGTTTCTACACAGACCTCAGCAGGTCTAAAGATGCTAGCACTTAGCATCGCATGAGCCCAAAGGGATAGCCTCGTTTGAGAGGCGAATATCACTCGACTTCGCCAAGAAGCCAACTGACAGCTTCGCCGAAAAGCCTCTTTTTCGGACTTCGCCAAGAATTGCCTCTAGCTCCGCCACGAGCTCAATGCGGGTAGCGCCATTATTGATCTGCCACAGTCAACCTTTGACCAATCAAATCTCCGGATGAGATCGGATCCAATCAGATCAAATCCAATTAAGATCAAATCAGAGATCAAATTTGGCAGTTGATTGCCACAATCTCCTGACTCTTCTGAAAACGAGTAAGAAGATCAGGGGGAAATCCTCCAACGATATGAAAAGGATCAAAACAGATCAAGAGGATCAACCGACCTGCCAATTCTAGCTCCGCAGAAGCTATCCTAGCCTCGCAGCAAGGCTAATTTCCAGATTTAAACAGATTTGATTCAATCTGTTTCCATATCTTCAAGGGACGATTATACCCTTACTCTCCCTATAAATAGCCCGCCAGGGGTACAAAGAGAGGGGGATCGATCAATCGAGAGAGATCAATAGATCAATCGAGAGAGAGAGACCACGCACATATACTAGAGGACTCCACAAGCAGAGGCTTCTTCACAAAGCACCGTGCGCTCTCGAATTCAGAGACCTTTTAGAGAATTGCTTTCTCTATCCAGGGTGTTGATACCCTAATATCGTCCTTCTTCTAAAGGAATCTCCGGAACCAGGCGAGAAGGAATTCCTAATTGAAGGCGATTTTGAGAAGCAGCAAGAGGGTTCTACCAACCTTCTATTCTCTGATTCCCCGAACCAGGCGAGAAGGGAATCTCATCGCTCGCATCGTCAAAGGGACAAAGTGGTCGCGCGCTGACCAGACTCCTATCGGCACACTTCTCCAGAATCTCTGAGGAGATCTACTTGTAATCTTTTTAAGAATACTTGTAATTTAGCTCCTCAACCTTTTTTGTAAGTTTTCCCCCTTTGCAAACATAATGGAAAACAAGATGGCGACTCCGCTGGGGATGAAATTCTCCACTGCCGAGAATCAAGTGTCGCAATGCGATGAACAGACCTTCGGGTCTAACTCTGAATTCAGAAAAGCCGGTGCAGCCAGAGCTTCTCTGGCTATATCTTCAAGGAAAGTCTCTATGGAGACTGAAAAGGTTCTCTACGGACCTACTGCGGTTATTTGGCGCAACAAAGGAGCACGTCCGCAGTCTCATTCCTTTACTTGTGAGAACTTGGTGGTTCAGTTCGATCAAGGAAGATTTGAAGAAGTCCTCTCTGGGGGTGGCCCAACGCTTCGAGCACGGAAGCATAGGAGGGTTTCCACGACCAAGGTTTCAAATCAGAAACCGGAAGCAGAATTCTGCCAACACCCCTCAGCCTCGTGTGTGGCTAATCAGGTTCCTTGCGAACCTAAGTCTCCTCTGCCAAGGCGGGTATGGAGGCCTAAACAGAAGTCTTCGACCGAAACTTCAGGCGTAGCTACGCCTAAACCGCGCCTCTCTCGTGAAGAAAAAGGCAAGATGCCTGTCTGCTCCAATCATAAAGTTACAACGGCAATCATACCGTCGTCCAATTCAAGGGCAGCGATGCCTCGCGCCGGCCTCGTTCTCATGAGCGAAGCTACTGTACCACAAAGTACGCGCAGGGTTCATGACCGCAAAGCCGAAGCCAAAGTACCATATAAGGCTAATTGCCTTCGCAGCAGCATAGCGGGTAAAGCACCGCAGCGTGCTCCGCTTTCCAGTGCGTCAAGCACTAAGTTCGCGTCTAATGGCGAAGCTAGAACCAAAGCACTATTCAGTGCTAATCCCATCTACAGGGATAAAGGAGGCAGGACATCGCCCTATGTGCGACCCATAAGAGCCTTCGCGCTCGATTGCAGGGACCCAACCGGGTTCGATTTGAGGAAATTGTTGACAGATAGACAAACCTCTTCCCCCTGTTATCAACAAGTGGGATGTCAGCCGGTGACACTCCACTCGGTCCGTTGCCGGCTGGGACCAACTTCCACCACGCCTCCAAGACGACGGTCAGTTTTTGATCGACTATCGGTACAAGCCCCGGTGAAGCATCGCAGAAGGAGTATCTTGCGAGATCTCCCCTCCGCATCCGTCAACATGACTGGGAGAGGACGAGAGCTGCGCAGGGGAAGACAAACATCTGACGACACCCCCTACAGCTCCCCAGATCCAGACTACAGCCCAGGCTTAGGCGAAGTCTTGGTGCATGAAGAAGGTGTCTTCCGAAACACCAGATCCAGGGTGGCGATACCCTACATTTATGAACAGCCTTCCTCCTCGACGGCCCTAGCCCCGCCAGAGCCCAGGAGATCACTCCAATCATCAGACGAAGAAGATGAAGATAGTGGGTACGCCTCTTCGGCGACAGTCAGTTCGGTGCGAACAGACAGAGCATCAGTCAATATGGCTGATAACGTCAACGACGATCTTCGTCGACGCCTGGAAGCTCAGGAGCAAACTTCCAGAACTCAGCAAGAGGCCCTGGACAATATTCAACAGATGCTCGCTCAACTCCTCAGTAACCGGAATAACAATGATGCCGGGAGCAATCACGATGAGGAGGAACACTTCAGCAATGAGCAACCAAAGCCGGAGAAATCCAAGGAGGGTTCTTCCTTAGACGCCGAAGTCCTTAAGGGCCTCCAAGCTCAAATCGCATCCCTAGCTCAGAGGGATGAATTAAAGAAGGTAGGGGCAGTCCGTCCTTATCCGCTGGAGTGGGATTCGGTGCCATATCCACCGAAGTTCAAACCGCCAACGCTGCATACCTATGATGGAAAGAGCTCGCCAAATCAGCACATCTACTATTTTCGGTCTCAGACTGGTAATGTTATAAGCAATGACGCCATCATGGCTAGGCTATTCATTGGCACCTTAAAGGGGGTGGCATTTGACTGGTTCCGAAGTCTTCCTCCGGGTTCTATCAACTCCTGGATCGACCTAGAAACTCGATTCCTCTCTCGTTTCTATGAGGACGATACCGAAGTGACCATGGACAAACTCCTCTCCACTGTGCAGAGGAAGGGCGAATCTGTCTGTGACTACATTGAACGGTTCAGAAACTTATCCTTGATGTGCCCAGCAGGGATGCCATTACCCATGCTTTTGCAGACATGCAGACACAACTTCCTAGATCAAGTGGAAGTTCGCATGGGGGCTGTTAAAGCCCACACTTGGAAAGAATTGGTCGAACAAGCTGAGATAGCCGAGAAATCAGCTAAAAAGTTCGAACCATCCGCCCCTAGAGGCAAGTGGGGGATGAACAACAAAGGGCGTGGCGACCTACCGCAACCTTCTCAAGCTAAAGGCAAAGAGACTATGTCTGTGGAGTTATCCGGAGATGTGCAGTCGAAGGCCAAGAAGAGCGGCTTCAACAATCAGGAGCCCAAGTTCCCTCCGAAGCAGTACTCGTTCAAAGACGATCAGGTGGTCGCCATATTCCATCTGCTCCACAAAGGGAACAAAATGAAGCTGCCGGATGCGCGGCGTCCTAATGAGATAGGGCGCACAAACGACCCTAAATACTGCCTCTACCACAGGATGGTCCACCATCCTACTGACAAGTGCTATGTTCTCAAGGATAGAATTCAAGCCTTGGTCGACGCCGGAGTTCTGACGTTGAAGACGGAGCAAAAGAAAGTCACTGCCAATATGGTGACTCTTGAGTTCGGCAAAGCTCTAAAGGTCACAGTTCCTGACGGGACTTATTCCGTCCCTGCGCCACGGTTGGAAGTCAAGCATCTTCCAGCTACAGCTCAAAACAATAAGGGTCTTGTTCCCTTAACATTGGAGACAGGAGAAGTCATGTGGATACATCCGGACCTCGTCCAAGACGTACAGCGGGATCCAAAGCAGCCCAACTCAAAGGGCAAGTCTTGCAATGTCATCTCCATCCTGCCAGACGACGGCAATCTTACATCGGCTTCCCTTAGTGATTCCGAAGGAGAAAAGTATGCTTGCACAGTGAAAGCCGATGCGCCTCAACAGACGGGCACCCGATCCGAAAAATCATACTTGAGGCAGTATGAAAAGTCTACTGACGAGACACAACAGCAAACGACGTCAGTACAAATACCAGCATCCACTCCAATCCCAACCAAGGGAAAAGAGAAGCCTAAGGAGGTACGATTCGACCACGTGTTGAAGAAACCACCAGGCCAAGGGTTTGATACGCCCTTTCGCTTTGATATATTGGCTCAGCTGGCCAATATCCCAGCTCGTATCACTATACACGAGCTCCTTCGCCTCTCGAAAGAAACAAGAGAAGCACTCAGGGATACGCTAGCCAATTCAGAATCCTTTCTGACATGCATGCCTGAGATCCCTAATGATGACGCCCAGTCTCCCTGCCCAGAATGTCATCATGCACAATCAAAGGTGCCCGCTATTACCTTCACGGCAGAAGATATGCTTCTCAAAGACAACAAGCATGATCGACCTCTGTATTATACCGGATATATCGGTTCAACATGCATTGAGCGGGTACAAGTCGATCCAGGGTCTGCACTCAGCATCATTCCCAAAAGGCTTCTCTACTTCCTCAGCATACCATTGTACAGGTTGTCCGCAACCACTACTACAATATACGGTTTCAACGCCGGGAGCAGTCATCCACTGGGGAAAATCCGACTCCGTTGCAGAATCGGGAGCCTGAATTCAGAAGTGACGTGCTATGTCATTGATGCTGACACTTCATATAACCTGCTGCTGGGACGGCCATGGATCCATGCCAACTGGATCGTCCCTTCCACCCTCCATCAATGCTTCAAATATGTTGAAGATGACGCGACAGTACGAACTGTCTTCGCTGAAAAGCAACCCTTCAAAGGAGTGAAAAACTACTTCACTGACGCTCTCCTATATCAAGAGGCCGGTGGGGCACTTAAAGAATCGTTGCCGGACGATTATGAAAGTGGCAACGAGGCGGATTCAGAATCCGAAACAGGCATGCCAGCCATTCTGATTGGTGAACCAATTATAGCATGTCTCAAATGTAATACTCCTTCAGAGGATGAAGGAGAATGGTAATTAATGATAATATTTCTTTTGATTATCCTGCGAGTATTGGGTCGATTAAATCCATTACGGATGGCTCTCTGCATGTGCCCGTACATAAGCCAAGTGTGGCCAACACATCTATGGAAGCTATAGAAGGGGCCACACTGGTGATCCCTCCGTCCAAACAAGGTCAGCCGCCGATAATCTTCGGTAGAACCCGGCCACGGGGATCCACAATCGCAGATTCAAGCTCAGATTCAGACACTCCACAATTCTTTCATTACGCGCGGCCAGCGCGCCGTATTATGAAGAAAATGGGGTACGACTTGAAGCATGGAGCAGGCCTGAATTTCGGAAAAGGAAGGCGCGTTTGATGCGGAACTTTGTGCCTAAAGGGAAGCCTGCAAATTACTATAATAGTACCGCAGGGGGTTGGGGTATGTTACACCCACATCGTCAGCAACCATTCAAGTCAAGGACGATGGACCAATTCCATCACATTCGGCTTCTTCCTCCGAGTGGGACTCCGATATCAGCATAGGAGGAATGTTCAAAGACCTCACTGCTAATATGACCTCAAGCAGTCAATTGGAGCCCGCAGAAGCCACTGATGAGGAACCATGGGCCCAGCAATTAGACCTTCAATGGAAAAAATGATTTGAACTGCGCGAGCCACCTACTGAAGATAAGGTGATGCAGGTCAACTTGGGTAGCCAAGACTACCCTAAGCCCATCTTTATAAGTGAAAGCCTATCACTTACAGAAAAGGAAGAATTGATAATACTCGTAAGAGAGTATATAGACGTCTTCGCATGGAGCTACGAAGACATGCCCGGACTTGATCCACAGGTCGCTATGCACCGTCTAAACATCAAGCCTGACGTCAAGCCAGTCAAGCAGCAGCAACGTCGGTTTCGCCCGAACATCATGGAAGCTATTGAAGCCGAAGTTCACAAGCTCATTGCGTATGGCTTCATCCGGGAGGAACAACATCCAGATTGGGTGGCTAGTATAGTCCCCGTCCTCAAGAAGAACGGGAAAATACGGATCTGCATCGACTACCGTGACCTCAATACAGCCTGTCCCAAGGATGAATTTCCGCTGCCCATCACCGATGTCATGATTGACAACACATGCGGGTTCGAAAGGATGTCTTTCATGGACGGCTTTTCAGGGTACAACCAGATTAAGATGTATCTCAACGATGAGAAGCATACTTCGTTCCGAACACCATTGGGGGTATACTGCTACACTGTAATGCCCTTCGGACTGAAGAACGCCGGAGCAACCTATCAGCGGGCAATGAGTATGATCTTTCGCGATCATCTCCGAAAAATGGTGGAGTGCTATGTTGACGACATCGCCGTCAAAAGCCGCAACAAGAATGAACATCTTCGCGACCTGAGAACGATGTTCGACATAATGCGGGCTCATCAACTGAAAATGAACCCGACAAAATCCTTCTTGGGAGTGTCAATCGGCAAATTCCTTGGGTTTATTGTCACATCAAAAGGAATTCATCTTGACCCAGACAAGGTCAAAGCTATTCAGAGCATGCCTCCGCCAAGGAATCTCAAAGAGCTCAGAGGCTTGCAAGGCAGGCTGGCTTATATCAGAAGATTCATCGCAAATCTCTCAGGCCGCTGTCAGCCGTTCACCCGGCTCATGAAAAAGGGTACTTCCTTCGTATGGGATCAAGCTTGTCAGGAAGCTTATGAAGACATCAAGAGGTACCTCACAAAGCCTCCAGTCTTAGTGGCCCCTACATCAGGGAAGCCATTCCTGCTTTATGTAAAGGCTATGGACTACTCCCTCGGTGCCCTCCTCGCTCAAAAGGACGACAATGGCCACGAGCAGGCCATTTATTATCTGAGCAGATCTCTCATAGGAGCGGAATCTCGCTACAACCCTATCGAGAAAGAGTGTTTAGCTCTCGTCTTCGCTGTCCAGAAGACACGACATTATTGGTCGGCCAGACCATACATGTCATCTCCAGAGTAAACCCATTGCGTCTTCTTATGACGAAGCCAGGATCATTGAATTCAAGATTGGCTAAGTGGGCACTTTTATTGTCTCAATACGACATGATCTTCACGCCTCAGAAGGCGGTTAAAGGCCAGGCCCTTGCAGAGTTCTTGGCTGCTCATCCAGTTCCGGAGCATTCAAAACTTCACGAAGACATCCCTGATGAGGTCTTCGAGTCTAATGCAACCTCAGAAGAGGAAGTATGGCAGATGTTCTTTGATGGAGCATCGCGAATGGGCCCTAAAGGCAAGATTATTGCCGGAGTGGGGGTTGTGTTTATCTCCCCACAGAATCATGTCCTGCCCAGAGCATTTTCTCTGACAGAATCGTGCTCCAACAATGTAGCAGAATATAATGCTCTGCTCATTGGTCTTCAGCTCGCCCATGGAATGGGGGTACGCTACCTCGAAGCTTATGGCGATTCAAAACTGATCATCAATCAGGTTAAAGGCGAATACGAAGTCCGCCATGAGGACTTAGTGCCTTATTACCATACAGCCATCGAATTGGCTAACCTATTTGAAGGTTTCTACATCGGGCATGTGTCCCGATCTCAAAATACTAAGGCGGACGCCCTTGCTGCGTTAGCAACAACGCTAGCCTTGCCAGCCGACACCGAGTATCACCTCACAGTCGCAACTCGACACCTTGTATGCTTCAAGCACATGCTAAGAACTCGAGAAGCCTATAATGTCTCCACAGATCTTGAACCAAGAGACTGGCGCTTTCCTCTCATCGACTATGCTTTGCACGGTCTGCTTCCAGACGATCCCAAGGAAGCGGCGTCCATCAGGCGAAGGTCTCTCCGGTTCTATTACGATCCAATTCTGAAGACACTTTACCGTCGCTCATATGACGGTGTTCTCCTCCGTTGCCTTTCTCGTTCAGAGGCACAGGAGCTTCAAGAGGCGCACGATGGCACTTGCGGAGCTCATCAGCCAGGTCCAAAGCTTAAAGACAGGTTGCATAGGCTGGGATACTATTGGCCAACTATGATAGCCGACGCCATCCAATATGCACGAAGGTGTAAAGCATGTCAGATTCATGCAGACTTCATACACCAGCCCTCGGAGTTGCTCCACCCGACTGCTGCTTCATGGCCATTTGAAGCATGGGGAATAGACGTCGTAGGGCCAATCAGCCCTTCTTCGACAAAAGGTCACCGGTTTATCCTAGCAATAACCGACTACTTTTCAAAATGGGCGGAGGCTATACCACTGGTTGAAGTCAAAACCTCCAATGTGGTTCACTTTATCAAGCACCACGTCATCCATCGATTTGGTGTCCCTAGGCGGATCATCCACGACAACGGTCCCCAATTCATAAGCCAAGTATTCTATCGGTTCTGCGATAAATACCGAATTCAGAATGTGGCTTCAACTGCCTATAATCCTGCTGCCAATGGCTTGGCGGAAGCATTCAACAAAACAATCATCAAGTTGCTCAAGAAATTCGTCTCCTCGAATAAGCGAGATTGGGACGAAAAGCTCGGTGAATGTCTTTGGGCCTACCGAACCACGGTTCGGACACCGACAGGCAATACGCCTTTTTCTCTGGTATATGGGTGCGAAGCAGTCATCCCGTTGGAAATCCAGATGCCGTCATTACGAGTGGCCCTGACCACCAAGTGCACATTAGAAGTCAATGATCGATTGCGCCTTCAAGAGCTCGAAGCCCTGGACGAGAAGCGGCTCCAAGCTCAGCAGCATATTGAGCTATATCAAGCTCGAATCTCAAAAGCCTTCAATAAGAAGGTCAAACAGAGAGTCTTCCAGAAAGGAGACCTGGTCTTAGCCGTCAGACGACCGATGATTATGACGCACAAGACCAAAGGTAAATTTCAGCCTAAATGGGAAGGACCGTTTGTAATAGAAACAGTCTATTCAAATGGAGCATACCGCCTCACGACTGCAGAGGGCGACCTACTCATGATGCCGATCAATGGCAAGTTCTTAAAGAAGTATTATCCTTAATCAAGGATCCTTCTCATGATCAAGTTAACATTACACCTCTGATCAAGACCCTCGTGTGCGAAGTACACACAAAGAGAGCCTTTCTCTTCCTCCGAGTGAGATCATACAGCCATAAACCAACAGGAACCTGGCCGTGCACCAGTTATCCTAAAGGAGAGTTAGGGTTATGCAGACATTAACCCGATAATCCAATATCCTTAACGATTAAGGATAGAGGAAAATGTTGGCCTTTAAGCCCAACATAAGTCCTCAACAACTCATCATGCTGAGGGGAATAGCATGGCTAGCCCGACTCAAACGGTAGTCGGTAAAGGCATATCAAACCCGTTGACAGCTGGGGATTTGCTAAAAATCCTAAGGGACCAGTTCCCATTTGATTCCCTCTCCAAAGTCACTTACCAATTCTCATCCATAGGATGGTAAGGCCACATATATTCGCTGTTATGTTAACATTAAACCTATGACAGCAATCCCCTCGTTTCTCCCCGTGAGAATGAGACCTCCAAAATCACTTACCAATTCTCATCCATAGAATGGTAAGACCACAAATACATTTGCTGTCACGTTAACACTAAACCTATGACAGTGATTCCCTCGTTTCTCCCCGTGAAAACGAGACTTTTTCCAAACTCCATTGCAATTTTTGAAGCTTGGTGGCGTCTCATCCGGTTATGTCATTGCGACCTCTGAACCAGCAGACAGCCAAGTCTTATTTTGAGCTTGTTGACATTTACAAAAGACAAGTCTCAACCTTGAGCCCTGTTGACATCTACAAAAGACAGGTCTCGATACTTGTTGACATTTATAAAAGACAAGTATCACCAATTTTTGAAGCTTGGTGGCGTCTCATCCGGTTATGTCATTGCGACCTCTGAACCAGCAGACAGCCAAGTCTCAATTTGAGCTTGTTGACATTTATAAAAGACAAGTCTCAACCTTGAGCCCTGTTGACATCTACAAAAGACAGGTCTCGATACTTGTTGACATTTACAAAAGACAAGTATCACCAATTTTTGAAGCTTGGTGGCGTCTCATCCGGTTATGTCATTGCGACCTCTGAACCAGCAGACAGCCAAGTCTCAATTTTGAGCTTGTTGACATTTACAAAAGACAAGTCTCAACCTTGAGCCCTGTTGACATCTACAAAAGACAGGTCTCGATACTTGTTGACATTTACAAAAGACGAGTATCACCATTTTTGAAGCTTGGTGGCGTCTCATCCGGTTATGTCATTGCGACCTCTGAACCAGCAGACAGCCAAGTCTCAATTTTGAGCTTGTTGACATTTACAAAAGACAAGTCTCAACCTTGAGCCCTGTTGACATCTACAAAAGACAGGTCTCGATACTTGTTGACATTTACAAAAGACAAGTATCACCAATTTTTGAAGCTTGGTGGCGTCTCATCCGGTTATGTCATTGCGACCTCTGAACCAGCAGACAGCCAAGTCTCAATTTTGAGCTTGTTGACATTTACAAAGACAAGTCTCAACCTTGAGCCCTGTTGACATCTACAAAAGACAGGTCTCGATGCTCGTTGACATTTACAAAAGACGAGTATCACCTATTTTGAAGCTTGGTGGCTTCTCAACCAGTTATGTCATTGCGACCTCTGAACTGGCAGATAGCCAAGTTTCATCTACCATTAAGCTTAGTAGCGTCTCAACCGGTTATGTCATTGCGACCTCTGAACCAGCAGACAGCTAAGTCTCAACTTTGAGCCTGTTGACACTTACAAAAGACAGGACTCACCGATGCTTGCTGACATTTACAAAAGGCAAGTATCTCCCCTTCAGCCCCGCAAAGGGCTAACCTCGAGATTGCGGACGTCTTAATCGGTTATGTCATTGCGACCTCTGAACCGACGGATAGCCACGTCTCAAAGACTACGTCCTCAAACAAGAACAAGATTGGAGATTCGACAGAAGCCAAAACAAAAGAAAGAATTTCCATTAATGCCAAAAGATGGGGATACATGGAGGCACGTATATAATGACCTACAAGCGTACACTGTACGACCTGAGCTGCTCTCCGAGGGCGTTTAGCCTCGTCTTCCTGTCATCAGCAGCCTGGGCAAGCGCCTATGACCTCAGCTCAGCCTCATCAAAGTCCACCGCCTGGGCCAGACGAGCTTCGACTTCCGCCAAAGTCGCCCTCTGTGACGACTCCTGCCGCGCAAACTCCTCACTCTGAGCTCTGAGCTCTTCGAGCCGCGCAATTTCCTCAAGACGCACCGGTATGGCCTTGGATAAGAGGAGATTTGCTTTCTTGATCATCTCCTCAGCCTTCGCAATCTTATCCTCAGCACCAAGAAGAGCACTAGTGGAAGCGTCAATTGCACTTCCAACCTCCGCTTGCCTTGTTTCCAAGGATTTCAAATCAGAAGAGACGGCCTTAGCAGCCTCTTCAGCAGCAAGCCGAGCCTCGTGCTTTCGGGCAACAAGACAAGCGAACTGCTCGTCAGCTAAGGACGCCGGGTCTGAGCAATAGAAATGGCGCCACTCCTCTACAGCCTTCTCAAGGTCATCCACCAGGAGTTCTAAAGCAGTAGCCTGATGGTACCCCTCGAAGTCCCGAATACTCTCAATATCACGGGAGAGGACCACCTTCAGCTTTGAGAATGGTACAGGCGAGCCCTTCAAAACTAGGACGATGGTTCGCTCCAAGCTTTTATAAAAGCTATCGACCAGGTCACCTATGTAATCATTCTCGGCCTCAGCCATTTCGGGCAGGGAGGCAACCTCGAAAAGTCCACCAGCCTGGTCGACGCCGTCGCAGAAGAAGCAGCGGGAACACTGATAGCAGCAGGACTAGCCGAAGGCGATCTTGGCGGAGTCCTCATCGAAACCAGCACGCCAGCCACCGCGGAGGTAGGACTGGTAACCACCCCCTGGGCAGCAGGCTCAACCACCAGGGTTGGAGAAGTAGGGCTTGCAATCACCCTCAGTGCCGCACTCGACAAAACAGTCTGCACCTCACTTGTTATGTGATTGGGAGTGAGGATACCTCCGAAACTGTCGTCCCTTCAACCTCTGGTCTTTCAGCTGATTTAGGCTGATAAGAAGGAAGGTCGCCATACAGCGCGTCCAACACAGTAGCATCCGCCGTGGCCGAAGTGCTCATGTCACCCCTCGATCCTTCGGGGAGATCTACCGGCTTCCTTGAAGCTGATGCATCTTGAGGCCGAACACCTGTAACAAGAACTGTGGTTAGTCGGGACACTATATATAGAAGAAGCCAAGAGGGTACGACAATACCAAAGGATGATGTTGCCTCGAACATCTCGTCGGCTCCACCAGTCTCCAGAGGCTCCATCGGAAAATTTTTGCCTGAATCAGCACGAACAACCGGCTCGCTTTCGCTTGCCGAATATCCTGTAGACCACCCGATAGAGCTCGACGCCTCAGGACTTCTTTAGAAGTCCCAACGCCTGAAGGACCAACATCAGCCGCGCCACTCCCAGACTCTTCCGAGTGAGCAGGGGAACCGGTTGCAGCCCCATAAGTGAATAGGGGATCATAATGTTCCCCTTGTTCTCCAGCTGCCTCAGCTCCTACAATCAAAAAAGGATTGATGATAAGTCAATGGGAACGCACAAAAAGGCGTATTATATGAACAAGGTTAACCTTACCCAGACCTGGAGCGAATTCACCACTAGTCGGTTCAGCGACCGACGGTTCAGCTGCTAGTGCGGCAGCAGGAGGAATCGCTGTAGAGGGATAACCCTCTACGACAATCGTAGGAGCTTGGCGACGGGGCTTCTTCGCCAATGACTTCCTACGAGATCCGCTACCTGCCCGCTTTCCTCTTGAAGTGGACGTCAGAATCCTCTTCTTCCACTCCTCCCGCACGTCGTGGGAGGACGTCCCCACCACACCAGAGCCAGCCGCAGGAGTATCAGCTCCAGCCCCCATCTCGAAGCGAGGGCTCCCCGCATCAGAAGCCTCGCTGTCATCCACAGCGATGAACTCCTCCAAGCCGGGGACACGAACCCGTTTGCCTTCTCTCTTATCAGAGGCTTTCCGCCTCAGTCGCTGAGAGATTAACTTCACACCCGTACTATTGGCATTAAATCCAGGAGGTGTGGAGTTGGAAGCCGCGTACCACTGGCAAAAGCATAGGGTCGTCGAGAGGCCGGGATCCTGCAGCGGCGTGCGTAGCCACGCCCCAGTGCCATCCGCAGTAAAGAACCGCCAGGCACGGGCCCCATCAATAAGACTCCCCATGAAAAACAGGTCTGAATTGGGGTTGCCCACATACAGCTGGTCGTACCCGAATTGGCGGGCAAATTGACTCGGGACGTAGGGTTCCAGGTAGCAGGTATCCCCACTCCTGTACAGCAAGTGCGAGGGCCGGATGCTGACCAGCCACTCGAAAACGCCCCGACTCAGGGAGACCGCCCTGACTCCGCATCTCGGAATTCCTCGTTGTATCCTGCACCCCGAATGCGAGGAAAACAGCGGAACAGGCTATAAGCGTCATGACGACGCACTAACTTACGGGCCTCGGCCACGTAGGTTTTCATCCAAGAACAGCCTTCAAACCGGCGGAGAAGCGCCGTTCGAACACCCTGCGGAGGGTCTTCCCCAGCTCCAATCAAAGTAGGGCAGTGTAAGGCGAACCACGCCATCAAGTAGGTGTACGGAAGACCCACCCTAGGATTGGGTCCATCGCAGGAAGGATAGCACTCTTCCCACGTCTTGTCGCCGGCGGCCTGCAGAAAGCCTCCGTTAATGCGCGAAGGCCTCTTTGAATACAGCACACCATGGCCGGGAGAAGACCCACGGTGGCCATAGGCCAAGCGAACGGCGGGTAGCAGAACATTCGGGTGGACGATGTCACCCGAGGAAGAAGGCACAACACACTTCTTTAACCAGACGGTTAAGAAACCGGCCAGCAGCGCCTTTCGAGACATAGGCCGACGGGCCTGATGGTGAAAGCTCCGAAGGGTATCACCCTTCTCATAGGGACCAGCGTCTTCTGTTACGACGATATCCCTTTGGAGACACATCTCCATCCTTTCAACAATATCGCCATCAGCAACTCCGCGAAGAGCTGCTTCAGGAGCATTCTTCATGTCTGGGAACAGGTAACTTCCCCAACTCTTTAAGCTCTTCGAGCTACCCTTGCCACCACCGTGGATGCTGGAGCAAATATGCAAGTGGCACATCAACTCCCGATAAGTCTCGAGCAGCGCAGGCTCCTGTTTCTCCAGAATAGCCAACTCCGCCTCACAGGGAAAGTACTCTTCGTATGGAAGAGACTCGAAAGGCAAAGCAGAGATTTCCCACATCTCATGCAAAGCCATGCCCAACTCGCCAACTGGAGTGAAGAAGGTCCCCGAAGCCGGCAGTATAACTCAAGGATGGCGTAGAAGCACGCCACCTTCATTTCAATGCCGTAGCAGGTCGCCCTGACGGCCTCATAGAGGTTCAGCTCCTCTAAGTCCTCCTCGAAGTGAGCGAGGATGTAGTTGGTCAACTCCGCCCACCATGTCTTAGGAGGATGAACCCAACCGGGAGCCCTGAAGTCAGTTGCAGGATAGTTCCCGTCAACTGCGCAGAATTGAGTGCCAAAGGTCTGCGCCACAGCCGGGTTCTCTCCCACTGGAAGTTCCCGCGATACCTTCCCAGGGTATAGCCCCATTATGCTGAGGGGAGGGCCCGCCCTCGAATAGCCGGACTGAAAGGTCAATCTCTGTAACGCCCCGATCCTGACGGATACGGAGACGTCACTGCGCGACGTATATACGTAGGTCAGAAAATGCCCCCACGCATATACGCTAAGCAATAAGTACAATAAGAATCAGAGTACACGACTAAGCGTGGTATTCATACATATGCCAACTTAAAAAGTACAACTACAAAGCTATCACAGGATATGATAAAGTATTACACATTACATGTGTATTACATCACAACCAAGTCCAAAAGTAAGATTTACAATATAAACACAAAAAAAGCTCACGAGTTGGATGAAGATCCCGTGAGTCAAAATGGATAGGTCTGGCACGAAGAACAGGAACTAATCTGCCTGCTCACTAAAGAAAGCTTGATCCTCTGTGGATGGCTCCACTTCGATCCAAGCTTCAGAACCAGAATATGCAAATCCAAGGGAGTCAAGATCTCATAACAAAAATCAGGCTACAGCTAAATGGCTAAGAGACATGAATAAGTAAGAGGGAACAGTATGATACATGTAAATCAGCAAGTAATAGGAGCATAAAGAGATAAGGTCTGCATATAAGGATCCACAGTTAGAATCTATTATTATTATTACTTGTCTTACTGTGATATCTAGCTATGTGACCCAGCGTCCCAGCGCACATAGATCCATATCCTAGTAAAGCAAGGTTGTTATTGGTAACCAGCGGTTGTATCGACGAACTATGTTTACAGTGGATCCCGTACATGCCCGGGATAACGGTCCAGGATTGTTCCGTTGCTTGGTGACGGAAGCCAGCCGCTAGGCTAACAGGAGGGACTTATGTATGCCCTTATCATGATGGTACCAGTAAGGAGGGAGCAAGCACTCCCCTCGGTCCCCTGGTGGCCCACAGGTCAGACCGGAACATGAGTTGCACAACATTCCTAAAACCACTGTAAACACGAACACATATCGATATCCGCATGTTTTCCCCCGACCCCATATAAGTTGGTCCATTTTATACAAAAGTCAAGTGTATCATGCTTGGTTCAAGTGATGGCATGATAAGTGGTGATATCCATTTATTAACAAGTTATGGAATGAGACTACACAATAATAAGTCATGAAGTAACAAGAAGTAATGTCCATCAAGTAACATGTCATGAAGTACCAGTTATGAAGCATAAACAAGGATAATATATCACATATGTATCAAGGGTACGATCCAAATTCAGAAAAGAAATCAACTATAACAAACAGCCTAAATTAGTCGACTAGGTGGAATGGTTAGTCGACTAATAGTTGTCTCTAGTCGACTAACAGTCTAGATTAGTCGACTAAAACTGGGTTCCAGAGAGTTGGATTCTGATTTCAGGAAAAGTTAGTCGACTAGGTGGAAAGGGTAGTCGACTAACAGTGACTACAAGTCGACTAACAGATACTTAAGTCGACTAAATCTGGGATACAGAGAGTTGATATTTTATTTCAGGAAAAGTAGTCGACTAGGGAGGAATGGTTAGTCGACTAATAGTGGTTTCTAGTCGACTAACAGTCTGGATTAGTCGACTAAAACTGTGTTCCAGAAAAGGTTACGTTTCAAAAATAGATGGGTTAGTCGACTAATTCCTAGGTCAAGTCGACTAATCGTGGGGAAACAGAGTACAAAACAGAATTTCTGATGGTTGTGTTTGATGGTCTAAAAAACATGATTTTGATGACATATGTATACAAGATATGAAGATACAAGTATATTAGGAATTGATCAAGTCTTGGTGAGTAAAAATACTCACTAGGATTGGTTAATCGAAGCTTTATGCACTCGATAAGATCGTTGTCGACGAATAGCACCAAGGTGATCCTCGACGATGTTAGATACGATCCCAAGTCCAAGTAGTGGTTGCTTGAGATGGAGATGATGAACTTGAGGTGTTGTTGGAGTTGGTAGTTGAAGTTGAGAAGGAGGAGAAATCTTGTAGAGACAATTTCTTTGGTGAAATGAAGTAAAAAGAGAGAAAAAGGGAAAGGAAATGTTTATATAGGGTTGGGATTTGTAAAGGAGGTGTAAATAATGAAGAAGAGGGGGTTTTTGCAAATAGGGGAGGGGATGAGTGTCCCTCTTTTGGCCACTTGGCCGGCCATGGAAGAGAGAGAAAAAGAGGGGCATTTATGAGGAAGAGTGTGGAAAGTTGGAGAAAGTTGGAATTTGGGAGAAAGTCAAAGCTTGTGGAGGAAGGAAGGAAAAAAGAGAAAAGGAAAAAGGAAAAGAATTTATAAATGAAGATATTTTCTCTAACTTGAAAATGAAAATATCGGAAACACAGATTTCCGGGTTTAAGTCGAGGATACAGAAAACATTTCGGAAAATACCGAAATCGTCCGAAATTCAAGTATCTCGGAACGACTCGTAAAGTTTACCAAAAATCAAGAATAATATATTAAGTATCATAGTGAAATCCGTTTTAAGAAATACTTTATAATTTTAAAACTAAAAATCCCAGAATCAGTTAGCTACCGACTCCGATGGAATTTTCATAAATTCATAAAATTCTCAGAAAAAGTATTTAGATAAGAAATATAATTCTAAGAGAAAATGTCTAAAGGACTTTCTAGAAATTTCAAACCGTTTGCAAATTAAAAATCCGAGAATCGATCAGCGACACTGGTCGACACCGGTTTTGAAGAAATTCATTTTAATTCAGGAAAAATTCAGAAAATCATAAAAAATCTAATATATTGGAAATAATATTTGAAATTGAAATCGGTCAAATACAGGAAGTAAATCGAAAATACGATCGAAAAACTGAATACGCAACTAAGTACGTATTCCGGGAACGGGGTATTACAATCCATCCACCTTACAAAAATTTCGTCCTCGAAATTTCAGAAAGTGGAGGTGACGGTAAAGAAGGATAACAGAAGTGAAAGGCAGCAATAAAGAAGGATGAGAAGAAAGAGTTTTACCAATCAAGATGTGAAGAGTTGAGGATAACGCTCACGGATAACGTCCTCTCGTTCCCACGTGGCCTCTCCTGGCGCATGCCTGTTCCAAGACACCAACACTAATGGTATTGCCTTGTTCTTCAGTATCTTAACACTCTTATCCAATATGGCCATCGGCTGCTCTTGATAAGACAAATCCGGTTGTAGTTCTAGTTCGGAGTGATCCAGGATATGACTATCATCCTTGACATACTTCCTCAATTGTGATACGTGGAATACATTGTGCACTCCGTCCAAAGGCGGCGGTAATGCCAATCTGTAAGACACATCTCCCACTCGGTCCAAAATCTCGAATGGGCCGATATATCTCGGACTAAGCTTTCCACGAACACCGAACCGGATTACTCCTTTGGTAGGTGATATCCTCAAAAACACATGATTTCCTGTCTGGAATTCCAATGGCCTTCTCTGTGTGTCAGCCCAACTCTTCTGCCGACTCTGTGCTGCTCTGAGATGGTCTCTGATGATTCTGACTTTCTCTGTTGTCTGAATCAGGATCTCCGGCCCCAAAAGTCTCCTCTCACCGACTTCATCCCAACAAATCGGTGACCTACACTTTCTTCCATACAATGCCTCAAAGGGTGCCATCTTGATACTTGCCTGATAGCTGTTATTATAAGAAAACTCAGCCAGGTGAAGATGGTCTTCCCATGATCCCTTGAATTCAATCATACAGGCCCTCAACATATCTTCAAGAATCTGGATAGTCCTTTCAGATTGTCCGTCTGTCTGAGGATGATATGAAGTACTGAATTTCAGACGAGTTCCTAGACTTTCTTGGAGACTTTCCCAGAAATGTGATCTGAATCTTGTGTCTCTGTCAGACACAATACTAACTGGAACTCCATGTAGACGAACTATCTCCTTCATGTACTTGTCTGTCAGAACCTCTGTTGTCTGACCTACCCTGAACGGTATGAAGTGAGCCGACTTGGTGAGGCGATCAATGATTACCCATACAGCATTATTACCCTTGGGACTCCGAGGTAATGCCGTAACAAAATCCATAGTGATGTGCTCCCACTTCCATTCGGGTATCGGTAAGGGTCGTAGAAGTCCAGCTGTCCTCTGATGCTCAATCTTTATCTGCTAGCAAACCAAACACTTGGCTACATACTGGGCTATCTCCCTTTTCATAGCATTCCACCAAAATTGCTTCTTTATGTCTTGATACATCTTGGTTCCCCCTGGGTGTATGGAATAGGCTGAACTGTGTGCTTCTGCCAGAATCTTCTGTCTAACTTCTCCTTGGGGAACACAAAGTCTGCTACCAAAATATAATGCACCATCTGGATGAATACAGATATCAGTCCTCAATCCTGCCTCTACTTGAGCTCGGAATTTCTGCAATCTGGGGTCTTCCTTCTGAGCTTCCTTGATCTCATCCAATAATGCTGACTGAATCTGCAAGGTCATGAACTGTCCTGCCTTATCAACTCCTTGTACCAACATTAAGTCCAATCTGATGATGTCTTGAATCAACTCCTTCTGCTGAGTGAGTTGGACAAGCACTCTATTCTCTGGCTTCCTGCTCAGTGCATCTGGTACTGTATTGACCTTGCCCGGATGATACCGCAAGTCAATATCATAGTCCGCCATCAATTCAAGCCACCTCCTCTGCCTCATGTTCAACTCTTTCTGTGAGAAAATATACTTGAGGCTCTTGTGATCCGTGTATATCAACACTTTGTCTCCCAGAAGATAATGCCTCCAGACCTTTAAGGCAAATATCACAGCTGCTAACTCTAAGTCATGAGTCGGGTAATTCCGCTCATGAGTCTTCAGTTGCCTTGATGCATAAGCTATAACATGATCATGTTGCATTAGTACACATCCCAGGCCTTTTCCTGATGCATCACTGAAGATGACCATCCCTCCTCTTCCTGAGGGAGTCTTCAAGATTGGAGCTGAAATGAGTCTCTGCTTCAGTGAGTACATTCTTCTGTCCATATGTACCTTTCTCCTTCCGAGTGAGCTGGGTTAACGGAGCTGCAATCCTAGAGAAATCTTAGACAAAGCGTCGGTAATATCCGGCTAGTCCCAGAAAACTCTTAATCTCAGTCACCGTCCTCGGAATTGGCCAATCTCTCACCGCCTGGACTTTGCTGGGGTCAACTGAAATTCCTTCTGCTGAAACTATGTGTCCAAGGAAGGCTATACTGTCTAACCAGAAATTACACTTGCTCCTCTTCGCATGAAGCTGCTCCTGCTGGAGAGTCTGCAATACAATCCTCAAGTGTTCTGCATGCTCCCTGTTGTCCTTTGAATAGATCAAGATGTCATCTATAAAAACAACAACGAACTGATCCAAGTAGGGCGAGAACACTCTGTTCATCAAATCCATGAAAACTGCAGGGCATTGGTGACTCCGAAAGGCATAACTAGAAACTCATAGTGGCCATAACGGGTCCTGAATGCCGTCTTCGGAATATCCTCCTTCCTCACCCTAAGCTGATGGTAACCCGATTGTAAATCTAGTTTAGAGAATACACGGGCTCCATGAAGCTGATCAAACAGATCATCAATCCTTGGTAAGGGATACTTGTTCTTGATGGTAATTTTGTTCAATTCTCTATAATCAATACAAAGTCTTTTACCACCATCCTTCTTGTTCGCCAACAGTACTGGAGCTCCCCATGGTGAAGTACTTGGTCGAATCAATCCCTTGTCTGAGTATTCCTGCAGTTGCTTCTTTAGAATCTCTAACTCCGTCGGTGCCATCCTGTACGGAGCCTTGGATATAGGAGCTGCTCCTGGAACTGTCTCAATGGAGAACTCAATCATCCTTTCAGGTGGAAGTCCTGAGATCTCAGCAAACACTCCTGGGAATTCATCCCACACCGGTACTCCCTTCTGAATCTCCGAAGTAGACATCCGAGTCTTTCTCTTGGTAGACTTCACTTCTCCATTAAATTGGAACTCCGGTTGAAGAGGGATTCTGAAATTGATCTTCTTCTCCCTACAGTCAATCACTGCATAGTACTGACTGAGCCAGGTCATGCCTAAGATTACGTCGTACCCTTTGGTGTCTAGTACGAGCATATCTATGGCCAAGGTCTTATCACAAAGTTCTACTGGACAATCAGCACAAACTCTAGAAGATATGACTACTCCATTCCCAGTACTAATCTCCCATTTGTGGTCTAATGATCTAACAGGTATAGAATGCAATGCCACAAAATGATCTGAGATATAACAATGGGAAGCACCTGAATCGAAGAGAGCGAGAACAGGTTTTGAATGAACTCTGATGGTACCTGTTATCACTTCCTCTGAAGTCCCAGCCTCTTCTTCCGTCAAATTGAAGGCTTGTCCCCTTCCACGCCCTGCTGCAGTCCTAGCTCCTCTCTGGACTGGGCGAATAGCTTGCTGTGAAGGAGGGGGAATGGCTCTCTTCATCATCGGTCCTTGGTTCCTCTGTCCAAGTGGCCCTGGAAGTACCCTCTGTCCATTCGGTCCCTGAAGTGCCGGTAAAGCTTGGCCGGCTATCCCTATTCTCCTGTGTGGACAGGCTTCGATGGAATGGTCTCGGGAACCACACACCAAACATAACCCATTTGCCCTACGGCAATTCTGACGAATATGGCCTGGTTTCTGACAATAGCTGCAGAAGGAAAAAGGTTGGGCCGTCTGGTAAGGAGCTGGTCTGAATGGTTGCCTCACTGTCTGAACCTTTGCTGCTCTGTAAGGGCCTCCTCTTCCCATTGGTGCAAATGGCCTCTTCATGGCCTGGTTCCTCATCTGGTTCTCTTGCTTCTTCTCCAGTCCACGCTCTACCTCCCGAGCTATGGTGAGAACTTCTGAATAAGTCTTCAGCTGCTGGGGCATTAGGAAGACTTGGATATCCATCTGCAAGCCCTGCTGGAATCTGCTTGCCCGCTTCTCCTCATCCGTCTGTTGGCCCAAAGGCCCTTCACCCTAGTTTTGATGATGATCAACTCATGTAGTTATAGTTACTAATGATCTTGTGGTTAATTAGTGACAGATTCATGATCAAGATCTTAGTAGGTGCATAGCTCAACAAAGGATAAAAGAACAAGATTTGGAGCTTGCATGTGGTGATCCAAGGAAGTTTTTGGATCAAGCTTGGACCAAATCAAGAAGATGAGAAGCCTTCAAGGGAAGACTTCAAGAAGTTGAAGACTTGGGTCTAGGTATAGAATTTGTATTTTTGTTTTAGTAAAAATGTAAAGGATAGATAGTTGGTGGATTGCTCAAGTTATATCACACACACACACTCTTGATAGAACTCTTGATTTAATTGATTTCATAAAAGATTTCTTTTTAGAAAAGAATTTTTTTTAAAGATTTTCTTTGAGACAAATATTTATCTTGGATTTTGGTATTTCATAGTTCATATCTTTAAACCAAATCTTGATTAGAGCTTTATATCAAAAACATAGATATTTCTTATTGATTGTGTAGTGGATCATATCCATACACACTATGCTTTAAAATGAACTCAAATATCTTGTTTTTGTATTTGATGAAGATTTAGAAAAACAAGTTTGGAAAAACATGTTTTGGAAAAATACATTTTGGTTATTGAGCTAATATTTTCAAGTTACAAAATAGACCAAAACATCTATAACATGTCTTGATTTTGTGCAAGCATGTTTGTTCTTTCAAGTATATTGGTAAAACTATTTTTGTAGAATTTCTATGTAATTTTAGGATTTTATAAAAGATTTTTAAATCCTGTTTTCTGACCTGGAGACTGGCTGACAGGCCAAACCGGTCGACCGGTCCGGTCGACCGATGTGCACAGCCCTGTGCACGTTGTCAGCACAGTGGCCGGTCGACCGGGTCGGTCGACCGACCAAGAGAGTTTGCTCTCTGGAAATGTCCAGTCGACCGATAGGTCGACCGACAGTTCATTCCAGGTTATCGGTCGACCGAGCCGGTCGACCGGTGGCTGCAACGGTCAGAAAAATGACCGTTGGCCGGTCGACCGGCGGTCGACCGACAGCACTGACACAGCCCCAACGGCTCTATTTTCTGGCAGCCTATAAAAGGGGGTTTTGTCAATTGTTTTGAGGTTAAGATTTTGGAGATTTCTTGAGCTGTTTTTCTGATACTTTTAGAAGAGTTTTCTCCACAAAATAGAGTGCTAATACTTCCAATCAAAAGGAAGAGTTTTTATCAAGAGAGTGTTTTAGTGATTCTTTGAGATTTTCACCATAGTCTTTCCTTGCTTTCTCACACAAACACTTGAGCATCCATTGAGCTATTCATCCTATAGGAGAGTGTTGTAGTGAGAGTTTTTGTAAGGTGATCAAAGTGTTGTGATCACCAAAGAGATTTTACTTTGTACTTTGAGAAGCGGGCAAGTGTGCTCGTTGTGGTGTGGAGTTCGGTTGTGAACTCTTTGGTAGAGGTACGGCCTCGGCGAGTCGGTGGACTTGCGTGTGTACGGGACTTGGGAGTCCGAGGGTTTGTAGGTGTACGGCACCGAGGAGAGATCCGGTGGGATCTTGCATAGTGGAAATCCTTCGTGTGTCGAAGGCGGGGATGTAGAGCAAGTGTGCTCGAACCTCGAAACAAACCCTTTGTGTTTGCGATTGCTCACTCTTGCTCTCTTTCTCCTTTTGTCTCTATTTATATCTTGCATTCAATTTATTGTGTTCATCTTATATATGCATGATATATACCCTTGTGCTTAATTGATATATAATTGCGTGGGATTGTTGTTAACACTAGTATTCAACCAAGAGAGCCAACGCGGCACCTCAACCCATTCAAGGGGAATCTAGAGGAGCTTGTCCAGAGCCTCGCAAGGGGAATTCGGCAACACTCTTGAGTTATACATAAGTGTTCAATTAAAAGAAGTTTAATTTGGTCAACTTAGTTTTAATTCCGCATTATTTGCTCATAAGTGACCATTAGATTAGCCATCACCTATTCACCCCCCCTCTAGGTGATCTTACAATTGGTATCAGAGCTAGTGCTCTTGATAAGGGTCTAACAACCTAAGAGTTAAAGATCCTACATTTGGGCTAATCACAATATTTGTTGTACACACACACCTCACCATGGACTTTATGTCACCACCCACCTTTGACATCCTTAACATCCAAATTTGGAAGGTTAAGATGTCCTTGTTCCTCAAGGCCCTAGGCATTCATGTCTATCTTGCTACATTTAATGATTCATATATTAACAATAGCAAGTATATTGAGGGTAATGCAAAAGCCTTAAATGCTTTGAAGAGTACCCTAAATGATGATTACTTATCTAGGGTTGCTAATATTGATTCGGCTTTTGTAGCTTGGAACATCATCACCTCCCTTGGCGAAAAGGATCTATATTATGCCGGGAGCGATTCGGACGTTGGAAGCAACACCTCCAACACATGCTTTATGGTCCAAGGGGATGACCCCCTTGAGGTAAATTCCGAATCCGATGATGAGAACATGTCATATGATGAGCTCACTACCTTTTGTCATCTTATACTTGAAAAATATGACATGCTTAAAAGGAATAATAAAAACTTGAAAAAGGAAATTGCTTGCATGCATGTAGAACATGACTCTTTTAGAGATAACATTGCATGCTTAGAAAAAGATAACAACATTTTGAAAAAGAAATTTGATTGCATGCATGTAGAAAATGATTCTCTTAGAAATAAACTTGCATGTTTAGAAAAGAAAATGAGAATTTGAAAAATGAGAATGTTTCCCTTATGTCTAAATTGAATGATTTATGTGAAGGGAATATGTCTTTGAAGGATAAGATTGCTATGGTAGAAAAACAAAAGGAAAGTATTTTGCAAGAAAATAAATCTTTAAAAAGAAAATTTGTTGAAAAAGAAAAAGATAATGTTTCTCAAAAGAAAAAGAAAAATGATTCTTCATCTCATCATGCCTTTCATGCCACATCTAATAAGATTAAGAATATGAAAAATAAAATGAATAATTTGAGTTCAACTTTGAACTCTTGTGCATTTAATCATTCTAAGTTGGAATCTTTGTTTCAAAAGAAACAAGTTCCCCATGCTCATGCACATACTCATCATGCTCATGCTTATGGTGCACATCACGATCACAATCACACTCATAAGCATCATGCTAAGGTGTACATTTGTACACATTGCGGCCGCAAAGGCCATCTAGCAAGATATTGTTTTGATAAGAAACCATACTTATATTTTGCTAAGTATAATAGATTTTGGGTTCATTACAACAATGCTAACCCCAAAGGACCCAAGAAAATATGGGTACCAAAACCCCCACCTTTTGATTTTGATGTAGGTGTGGGATCTCACAAAACGTGAGAAGGTTGGTACCTTGGTAGTGGTTGCAATGGACATGATGGATATACACTTGGTTGCATCACTATCAAGGAGCTTGGTGGGACAACCACCACACTTGGAGCTTTGGAGTTGGTAACAACCTCTAAACTCCTACTTTTATGTTCATGCTATTTACTTATGTCATATTCATAGCATGTTCATGATTTTGTTTTAAGATTTTTCATGTGCTTCATGTGGTATTTACATGCTTAGATGTAGAATATTTCAAAACTTGTATTCATACATAGATGTATAGTGAAATACAATTGACTCATATATATGATTGAACTTCATGCTCATTTGTATCCACTTTATGCATATGTATAAGACTAGTTTTGATGATTCTCTTTTATACATGTTTTACCTATTTTAGTGATTTACTTCATGTATATGGTTGTTTAATTCAAATCTAATAAATATACATGTATACCCGTGAGTCTCTTGCCTTCATGCAAACATTTAATAGACTCTTTTAATATTTGGGATATGTATGCATATTGCTAGATTTGTATAATTCATACATATACCATGTAGATTATTTTTAAGATGATTTGTTTTGATAAAAATGATTTTTATGTGTTGGTTGATAAAAATTTTAATTAGTCATATTTGATTTGAGCTTCAATAACTAATTTCATGTAGATACTACTTACATAACCTTTGAACACTCGATCTTCAAGAAAGATATAATTTGGAGCTTTATGGAATATGAGTGCTTGAACTTTTATGTATTTAGTATTATTCATGAAATACATATGATTTCATATTTATGAAGGATCTTTAACTAGTTTGTCAAAAATCCATTTAAACTAGTTATCTATTCTTCAATTGATGCACATGATCCTATTTTTATGGATAAATTCTTTGTGATTTCAAAATTTTGATGCTTCATTGTATTGAATATTAGTTTAGATGTTAGTATTTGTCAACACTTGGATTTATACTTGTACACCTTATGGACCACAAATAAATCTATATATGATTGGGTTGAATGCTTATTTGTGCCTATTAGATGTACTAGTATAGCCTTATGTTGATGATCATTACATTCTTAAACTTGTATTCCCATTCGGATTTATGTTATGATCATGTGATTTCATTTCATGTATATGGTTATTTTGCCAAAACATTAAGATATACATGGATACCTCTTGAGTCACTTGCCTTTAATGCAAATCTACTTATATGGACTCAATTGTATTTTAGGATATGTATGTATACTTAATGTCTTGACAAAACATACATATATCTTGAAATATAAATTTTGTTTTTAATAAAATTTTGTGTTTTTAAAATTGGTACATAAAATTTTTGTGATGGATTTCAAGAATTCAAAATTTATGATTTGAAGGAATATTGAGTTTTATTGCTATTTTTCATGATGCCATGTTCCACATAACACTAGTTCACTCATTTTTTTTAATTTGGACTTTATAGATAGAGTGTTTTTTAGTGCCTTGTGTTTCATTGATCTTTCATGAAAAACTTTTTAACTTATTCCTTGATGGAAGGATCTCGTATTAGTTCTTAAAACAAGTTCATTTAACTAGTTCGAATTCTTCATATGGTAGATTATATGATGTATACACTTATGCTTACTTTTCAATTGGTATCGTTGGTTATTTGCAATTGGTATCAATATGACTTCATGTTGTGTATATCCATATTTTGATTGTATGTATGAATGCCTTCAAATTATATCAATTTCTATTGGTATTATCTTGTCATACATATATGTTATCTATTTGTGCTTATTTTACAAGTGGTATTTCCTTTAAAGCACAAAGATTGTTGATGCTAGCTTAATTAGATTTCAAATTGGTATTTCATAATAAGCTTATGCATTGTGTTTTGAAATTGGTATCAAAAATTCAAAATTTGATTATTTTACAATTGATATCTCAAAATTTGTTGTTACTAAGAAAAAGTTAAAATTTTGTTTTGATAAAGAAAATTCAAAATTTTTGATTTGTATTGTCTATATGCAAGGAGAGCTTAACATCTCTTCCATATGTAGATTCATGTTGAGTATATTATAATTTGAGGAGCTTGACAACTCTTCTTTTCATGATATACGTGTGTAGGGGGAGCTTCACATCTCCTCTTATGCATGACATATTATACGTTATGTGAATTATGGCTTGTCATCCCTCTTTCATGTAATGTATATGTGTCGGGAAGCTAACTTAACGTCTTCCTCTTCATGAATTTATATCGCATATAAATTTTATTGATTGATTTGTATTTATCCCTCCTTGATTTCTTTGTTTTTGACAAAAAGGGGAGAAAAATTTGTTTGATGTATTTTTTCTTTGAACCCTTTGTTGATGATTGACAAAAAGGGGGAGAAAAATTTGTGATTTTATATGCATGATTTCATGATTTCCTTAAGGGGAGAAGTATTTGTTCCTTACTTAAGGGAGAGAAAGATTTTGAGATGATTTTGAGTTTTTATACTTGTGCTTTTACTCATGCATCACAAGAAATAAAAGATTTGTTTTGTTTTACATGCATTCATTTGCATACATTTTTATGTGCTTCATTGAATATCTATTGCTTATTTATTATGCATGAGTTAAGGGGGAGCTTCTTTGAAGCTTTACTTTAATCCATGCATATATAACTCCATGAGTTTTGTCATCATCAAAAAGGGGGAGATTGTTGGCCCAAAGGCCCTTCACCCTAGTTTTGATGATGATCAACTCATGTAGTTATAGTTACTAATGATCTTGTGGTTAATTAGTGACAGATTCATGATCAAGATCTTAGTAGGTGCATAGCTCAACAAAGGATAAAAGAACAAGATTTGGAGCTTGCATGTGGTGATCCAAGGAAGTTTTTGGATCAAGCTTGGACCAAGTCAAGAAGATGAGAAGCCTTCAAGGGAAGACTTCAAGAAGTTGAAGACTTGGGTCTAGGTATAGAATTTGTATTTTTGTTTTAGTAAAAATGTAAAGGATAGATAGTTGGTGGATTGCTCAAGTTATATCACACACACACACTCTTGATAGAACTCTTGATTTAATTGATTTCATAAAAGATTTCTTTTTAGAAAAGAATTTTTTTTTAAAGATTTTCTTTGAGACAAAATATTTATCTTGGATTTTGGTATTTCATAGTTCATATCTTTAAACCAAAATCTTGATTAGAGCTTTATATCAAAAACATAGATATTTCTTATTGATTGTGTAGTGGATCATATCCATACACACTATGCTTTAAAATGAACTCAAATATCTTGTTTTTGTATTTGATGAAGATTTAGAAAAACAAGTTTGGAAAAACATGTTTTGGAAAAATACATTTTGGTTATTGAGCTAATATTTTCAAGTTACAAAAATAGACCAAAACATCTATAACATGTCTTGATTTTGTGCAAGCATGTTTGTTCTTTCAAGTATATTGGTAAAACTATTTTTGTAGAATTTCTATGTAATTTTAGGATTTTATAAAAGATTTTTAAATCCTGTTTTCTGACCTGGAGACTGGCTGACAGGCCAAACCGGTCGACCGGTCCGGTCGACCGATGTGCACAGCCCTGTGCACGTTGTCAGCACAGTGGCCGGTCGACCGGGTCGGTCGACCGACCAAGAGAGTTTGCTCTCTGGAAATGTCCAGTCGACCGATAGGTCGACCGACAGTTCATTCCAGGTTATCGGTCGACCGAGCCGGTCGACCGGTGGCTGCAACGGTCAGAAAAATGACCGTTGGCCGGTCGACCGGCGGTCGACCGACAGCACTGACACAGCCCCAACGGCTCTATTTTCTGGCAGCCTATAAAAGGGGGTTTTGTCAATTGTTTTGAGGTTAAGATTTTGGAGATTTCTTGAGCTGTTTTTCTGATACTTTTAGAAGAGTTTTCTCCACAAAATAGAGTGCTAATACTTCCAATCAAAAGGAAGAGTTTTTATCAAGAGAGTGTTTTAGTGATTCTTTGAGATTTTCACCATAGTCTTTCCTTGCTTTCTCACACAAACACTTGAGCATCCATTGAGCTATTCATCCTATAGGAGAGTGTTGTAGTGAGAGTTTTTGTAAGGTGATCAAAGTGTTGTGATCACCAAAGAGATTTTACTTTGTACTTTGAGAAGCGGGCAAGTGTGCTCGTTGTGGTGTGGAGTTCGGTTGTGAACTCTTTGGTAGAGGTACGGCCTCGGCGAGTCGGTGGACTTGCGTGTGTACGGGACTTGGGAGTCCGAGGGTTTGTAGGTGTACGGCACCGAGGAGAGATCCGGTGGGATCTTGCATAGTGAAAATCCTTCGTGTGTCGAAGGCGGGGATGTAGAGCAAGTGTGCTCGAACCTCGAAACAAACCCTTTGTGTTTGCGATTGCTCACTCTTGCTCTCTTTCTCCTTTTGTCTCTATTTATATCTTGCATTCAATTTATTGTGTTCATCTTATATATGCATGATATATACCCTTGTGCTTAATTGATATATAATTGCGTGGGATTGTTGTTAACACTAGTATTCAACCAAGAGAGCCAACGCGGCACCTCAACCCATTCAAGGGGAATCTAGAGGAGCTTGTCCAGAGCCTCGCAAGGGGAATTCGGCAACACTCTTGAGTTATACATAAGTGTTCAATTAAAAGAAGTTTAATTTGGTCAACTTAGTTTTAATTCCGCATTATTTGCTCATAAGTGACCATTAGATTAGCCATCACCTATTCACCCCCCCTCTAGGTGATCTTACACCGTCACCATGTACGGAGCAAAGCGGCTAAGTCTGAGAAACTCCGCGGCATACTCATCCACGGACTTGTTCCATTGCTGCAGTCTGATGAACTGCTCCTCCATGTCTTTCTGAGCAGTGGCAGGGAAGAATCTACTGTAGAAACTCTTGGAGAATGTGTCCCAGGTGACAGGCTTCTCCAATCTGGCCTCCTCAGCTAGCCACCAAGTTCTAGCTATATCTTTTAACTGAATCTTGGCGACCTCCACTTGGCTCTCCTTTGGTACTCGGGCTGCGTTCAGCAGATCTGATGTATCTGTCAGCCATTGCTCTGCATCCAGGGGTTTCTCTTCACCCGTAAATATGGCTGGCTGCAGCCGTCTGAAGTCTGAAATATTCCCCGGCCTCTGTTCCTTTGGAGCTGCTAACTCTTGCCGGAGAAGTTCCGTCTGTTGCTGCTGGTTCTCCATCATCGTCTGAATGACCCTCAGAATATCGGTATTCTCTCCAGTGGGTCCATTCGATGCTTGCCCAGAGTGGTTACGACCCGTCCTTCTCTCCATATCGAGTTGGGAAAAGATAACTGGAATTTGGAAACAAATGGAAGGAGTTTAGGACACAAGGGAAGGAATCAAGAAGGACTCGATAACTTTGTACATTGTACTATAGGTGTGAGAGCCTAGGCTCTGATACCAACCTGTAACGCCCCGATCCTGACGGATACGGAGACGTCACTGCGACGTATATACGTAGGTCAGAAAATGCCCCCACGCATATACGCTAAGCAATAAGTACAACAAGAATCAGAGTACACGACTAAGCGTGGTATTCATACATATGCCAACTTAAAAAGTACAACTACAAAGCTATCACAGGATATGATAAAGTATTACACATTACATGTGTATTACATCACAACCAAGTCCAAAAGTAAGATTTACAATATAAACACAAAAAAAAGCTCACGAGTTGGATGAAGATCCCGTGAGTCAAAATGGATAGGTCTGGCACGAAGAACAGGAACTAATCTGCCTGCTCACTAAAGAAAGCTTGATCCTCTGCGGATGGCTCCACTTCGATCCAAGTTTCAGAACCTGAATATGCAAATCCAAGGGAGTCAAGATCTCATAACAAAATCAGGCTACAGCCAAATGGCTAAGAGACATGAATAAGTAAGAGGGAACAGTATGATACATGTAAATCAGCAAGTAATAGGAGCATAAAGAGATAAGGTCTGCATATAAGGATCCACAGTTAGAATCTATTATTATTATTACTTGTCTTACTGTGATATCTAGCTATGTGACCCAGCGTCCCAGCACACATAGATCCATATCCTAGTAAAGCAAGGTTGTTATTGGTAACCAGCGGTTGTATCGACGAACTATGTTTACAGTGGATCCCGTACATGCCCGGGATAACGGTCCAGGATTGTTCCGTTGCTTGGTGACGGAAGCCAGCCGCTAGGCTAACAGGAGGGACTTATGTATGCCCTTATCATGATGGTACCAGTAAGGAGGGAGCAAGCACTCCCCTCGGTCCCCTGGTGGCCCACAGGTCAGACCGGAACATGAGTTGCACAACATTCCTAAAACCACTGTAAACACGAACACATATCGATATCCGCATGTTTTCCCCCGACCCCATATAAGTTGGTCCATTTTATACAAAAGTCAAGTGTATCATGCTTGGTTCAAGTGATGGCATGATAAGTGGTGATATCCATTTATTAACAAGTTATGGAATGAGACTACACAATAATAAGTCATGAAGTAACAAGAAGTAATGTCCATCAAGTAACATGTCATGAAGTACCAGTTATGAAGCATAAACAAGGATAATATATCACATATGTATCAAGGGTACGATCCAAATTCAGAAAAGAAATCAACTATAACAAACAGCCTAAATTAGTCGACTAGGTGGAATGGTTAGTCGACTAATAGTTGTCTCTAGTCGACTAACAGTCTGGATTAGTCGACTAAAACTGGGTTCCAGAGAGTTGGATTCTGGTTTCAGGAAAAGTTAGTCGACTAGGTGGAAAGGGTAGTCGACTAACAGTGACTACAAGTCGACTAACAGATACTTAAGTCGACTAAATCTGGGATACAGAGAGTTGATGTTTTATTTCAGGAAAAAGTAGTCGACTAGGGAGGAATGGTTAGTCGACTAATAGTGGTTTCTAGTCGACTAACAGTCTGAATTAGTCGACTAAAACTGTGTTCCAGAAAAGGTTACGTTTCAAAATAGATGGGTTAGTCGACTAATTCCTAGGTCAAGTCGACTAATCGTGGGGAAACAGAGTACAAAACAGAATTTCTGATGGTTGTGTTTGATGGTCTAAAAACATGATTTTGATGACATATGTATACAAGATATGAAGATACAAGTATATTAGGAATTGATCAAGTCTTGGTGAGTAAAAATACTCACTAGGATTGGTTAATCGAAGCTTTATGCACTCGATAAGATCGTTGTCGACGAATAGCACCAAGGTGATCCTCGACGATGTTAGATACGATCCCAAGTCCAAGTAGTGGTTGCTTGAGATGGAGATGATGAACTTGAGTGTTGTTGGAGTTGGTAGTTGAAGTTGAGAAGGAGGAGAAATCTTGTGGAGACAATTTCTTTGGTGAAATGAAGTAAAAAGAGAGAAAAGGGAAATGAAATGTTTATATAGGGTTGGGATTTGTATAGGAGGTGTAAATAATGAAGAAGAGGGGGGTTTTTGCAAATAGGGGAGGGGATGAGTGTCCCTCTTTTGGCCACTTGGCCGGCCATGGAAGAGAGAGAAAAAGAGGGGCATTTATGAGGAAGAGTGTGGAAAGTTGGAGAAAGTTGGAATTTGGGAGAAAGTCAAAGCTTGTGGAGGAAGGAAGGAAAAAGAGAAAAAGGAAAAGGAAAAGAATTTATAAATGAAGATATTTTCTCTAACTTGAAAATGAAAATATCGGAAACACAGATTTCCGGGTTTAAGTCGAGGATACGGAAAACATTTCGGAAAATACCGAAATCGTCCGAAATTCAAGTATCTCGGAACGACTCGTAAAGTTTACCAAAAATCAAGAATAATATATTAAGTATCATAGTGAAATCCGTTTTAAGAAATACTTTATAATTTTAAAACTAAAATCCCGGAATCAGTTAGCTACCGACTCCGATGGAATTTTCATAAATTCATAAAATTCTCAGAAAAAGTATTTAGGTAAGAAATATAATTCTAAGAGAAAATGTCTAAAGGACTTTCTAGAAATTCCAAACCGTTTGCAAATTAAAAATCCGAGAATCGATCAGCGACACTGGTCGACACCGGTTTTGAAGAAATTCATTTTAATTCAGGAAAAATTCAGAAAATCATAGAAAATCTAATATATTGGAAAATAATATTTGAAATTAAATCGGTCAAATACAGGAAGTAAATCGAAAAATACGATCGAAAAACTGAATACGCAACTAAGTACGTATTCCGGGAACGGGGTATTACAATCTCCCAACATGAACGGATTCGACGCTTCGGCTTATGCCCCACACCATCTTCCGAGCCTGAGTCACATTCACAAAGGAAGATAGAGGAAAGTGCCGCTTACTCGACGGAAGGTAAAACTTCTCACCATCCAGTTGAAAGACCCATTGTCCTTCGCCTGCCTGCAACTGGCGATCGGGATCGGATGCGGCATCCCCGAACATAAAGTCGGGCTTCCTGTAAGTCTGACGGTCAATATCCTCAAGAGGAGCCGTGGTCAAGATACTCTGCGTGGTCTGCGGATGACCTCTTTGGATGAGTGTATCCCGGACAAGGGAGCTCCGCTCACTGAACAAAGAAGCCTGTCCATGGAATTGCAGGCTGAGGTTACCATCTGCTCCACTGGTCAGCCCAAACAGACTACTCAGGAGATCGGGAGCGTAATGCACTGCAAAGACAGAAACGAACTATGATTAGTTCGACATTCAAGCGAATACGAAGACATAGAAATTCACTAAGGCATAGCCTCGCTCAGCAAGCAAGGCCAGCAAGGCGACAGCTTCGCGAATATAATTGCATTTTTGCAGAAGGCGTCCAAAGTACCAACTTCGCTTAAGCAGGAAGTGGTATAGCCCTAAGGGCTAACGTCACCAAGAGGGCATCATGGTCAAAAGTCACCCTTCGTGGCGATGACTGAAGGAACAGACCTATATCCTGTTCCTCAACAGGATGGAGACGGCCCGAGTAATGGCTTCGTACGGAAGCCTAAGGAAGAACTGTTCGGTTCTTAATTCCCCTGTGCAAGGAAAATAGGGAGGTTCAAGGAAACAAGTTCCCTAATGAGGACGGATCATATTCAATCGTCCTAATCGCCAAATGTCGGCTCCAAAGGAGAGAGACCACGGTCTCTAATCAGATAAGAAAATCCCTTACCGGTGACTGGTCGCTCGATGACCGGAGGAGGAGGGCCCTCCGCTGCAGAAGTCGCCACTTCTTTTCCCGCTCGTCTTTTGGGCGCCATTGCAGAGCTGCAAGAGTTCTCAAGGTTCTCTGAATGAAGAAAGAAGAGGAAGAGGGAAAGTCAAGAAATTTCTCTGAAAAAAAGGAGATCTTTTCCTGCTCAGCCCAATCGGGCTTTTATAGGCCAATCAGCGCCTGAAACGAGCCTCGAAAAGGGCGTATGCCGCCGTTTCGAATTAATTCGAAACGCCGCCCAAAGCGCCTTCCCGAGAAGCGCTGCTTCGATTCCGTTAAGGGTTAACCTCGCCCTGGCTTAAAGTGCGGATTTCGCACAATCCTTCAAGGACTTCGCCGAAAGGCTTACCTTAGCCTTCTAAAAAGGCGCTGACATGCCAGCCTCGCGAAGATTACCCAAAGAAAGGACTATGTCCTTAACTCCGCATACAGTTTAGCCCCGCTATGGCCAAACCTCAAAGAAAGCAAGCAAAGATCAGATAATCAAGAGATGAACTTTCATTGATTTAAAAGGAGGAGTACATTGATATTACATCAAAGTTGTGTTTCATACAACACACCCAGTTGCTCGACAGGGTCATTTGCGCCAAAAAGCATACAAGTGGTTTTACCCGCTTCTAAGTCAAATCGACTGGACAAAGGAGGCCTTCCTCCTGCACAAGGCCGTAATCAGTGGCGCCGCAAGGACACGGTCATTATTCTCCACAAAAATGGCAGATCTTGCCAGGCCATTTTTGTTGAAGCCTGGCAATAAAACTTATCGCCGCCAACACGATAGATCACGTATAATGGGAATTGGCACTGATATCAGTGGTCTGACAGGGGGGATGCCCTCCTTCCCGAAGTGGATCGCCCTTAAAGGCCACCAAAGTTGAAAGTTGGCAATGATGCCAGTGATCTCACAGGTGACGCCCACTACCCCGAAACGGATCATCTCCGACAAAGCGGCTACCAGCCTCACCTCAGAACGATCATCTCGTATAAGAGGCTGCCAATAGCCTCTGGGACACGCACCCGCTGCCCTGAATTGTTCCTCCTGCTTAAAAGTAAAGCTTCAACCGGAGAAGCATAAGGCAATTTTATGGTTCCTTCCATCAAGTCACAAGATTGGCAAGCATAGCTCACTGCAATGCAAAATCAGAACAGATTAGCAGTTAAGCACAGAAAAAACCTGCAAATCAGAATCTTTTGGGTCAAAGCAATCCAATTTCAGCAGAGGATAAGCCTCGCCTGCACAGCACTGATGGGCTGGCTCGACAAACGCCAAGTCCAAGCCTCACCTATATGGCTAGCCAGACTGACCCCGTGGGATGCAGTCTTAGCTCTGCCTATATGGCAAGACTAGCTCAACTATTGAAGAGACCCAGTCCTAAGTTCTGCCTGGGCAACGGATTTAATATACAGTGATCTTTCTGGAAGCTATGCCAAAATCCTTCTCTGCAGATCAGTTAAATAGAGAACAAGGGAAGCTAATCCCTGAAGCAGCCGCTGAAGATGAATCAAGGGAAACGAATTCCCTAAAATCGGTGAAGTCGTTGAACGATCAAGACTTACCGGTCCTTGGCCGGATAATGACCAGAGTGGGCATTCCCACTAGTTCAGAGATCTGAGTATCTCTTTCAAACCAAGAGAAGAGAAGAGAGGCAAAGCACTTCTCTTCAGAGGACCTCAAGTGTCCTATTTATAGGCCCCATGGCCTGAGCGCTGCCGCCTCAAGCGTGGAAGCACGAGCGCATTTAAGGCATTTACTGCGCCTTGAGAACAGGGACGGTTTCCCTTGGAACCGTGCGAAGGGAGAAACGTCTCCCTCATAAAGGCACTGATGGCGCCTTGAAGAAAGGGAATATCCTCCCTCGGAAACGTGCAAATTGGAGAATATCTCCCTCGATCAGCACGAAGAAAGGAGTAATCCTCCTCGTAACCAGCCCACAGCAGTTGATCTCGGGAAAGCGACATGCCCTCCCAAGCGAACATATCTTCAGAAGCCCAGATGCGGGGCTACTAGCTGCGAAGCTACCCAGATGCGAGTCTACATGATTCCTCGGCGAATCTACATCCCAAAGCAGGATTTAAAGCGAAGCTGAACTCAACCATTATGGTGACGTTCATACTCCACACCACCACCAATCAAAGCAGTTCAAAGTGTTTCGTAGTCTGAGCCATTACAGACTTTCGAAAACTTTGAAGGGGGTCTTGTTGACACTTAAAAAAGACAAGATTCTTGTTGGTCCGAACAATGTCTAAACTTGTTGACATTTACAAAAGACAAGTGACAGACGAGCTGAAGACCAGTTTTCACCCATCTCCGAGGGACAAGGAAGCAACTTGGACTCCACTGATCCAGCAAGCAGACAGTGAACCCGGATTGTTTCTAAACAGACCTCAGCAGGTCTAAAGATGCTAGCACTTAGCATCGCATGAGCCCAAAGGGATAGCCTCGTTTGAGAGGCTAATATCACTCGACTTCGTCAAGAAGCCAACTGACAGCTTCGCCGAAAAGCCTCTTTTTCGGACTTCGCCAAGAATTGCCTCTAGCTCCGCCACGAGCTCAATGCGGGCAGCGCCATTATTGATCTGCCACAGTCAACCTTTGACCAATCAAATCTCCGGATGAGATCGGATCCAATCAGATCAAATCCAATTAAGATCAAATCAGAGATCAAATTTGGCAGTTGATTGCCACAATCTCCTGACTCTTCTGAAAACGAGTAAGAAGATCAGGGGGAAATCCTCCAACGATATGGAAAGGATCAAAACAGATCAAGAGGATCAACCGACCTGCCAATTCTAGCTCCGCAGAAGCTATCCTAGCCTCGCAGCAAGGCTAATTTCCAGATTTAAACAGATTTGATTCAATCTGTTTCCATATCTTCAAGGGACGATTATACCCTTACTCTCCCTATAAATAGCCCGCCAGGGGTACAAAGAGAGGGGGATCGATCAATCGAGAGAGATCAATATCGATCAATCGAGAGAGAGAGAGACCACGCACATATACTAGAGGACTCCACAAGCAGAGGCTTCTTCACAAAGCACCGTGCGCTCTCGAATTCAGAGACCTTTTAGAGAATTGCTTTCTCTATCCAGGGTGTTGATACCCTAATATCGTCCTTCTTCTAAAGGAATCTCCGAAACCAAGCGAGAAGGAATTCCTAATTGAAGGCGATTTTGAGAAGCAGCAAGAGGGTTCTACCAACCTTCTATTCTCTGATTCCCCGAACCAGGCGAGAAGGGAATCTCATCGCTCGCATCGTCAAAGGGACAAAGTGGTCGCGCGCTGACCAGACTCCTATCGGCACACTTCTCCAGAATCTCTGAGGAGATCTACTTGTAATCTTTTTAAGAATACTTGTAATTTAGCTCCTCAACCTTTTTTTGTAAGTTTTCCCCCTTTGCAAACATAATGGAAAACAATGGTTTTTTTATATTAATGTTAAATTCTAATCAAAACCGAAGAGAGATTTTCTCCTTTGATCCCTTCACAAATTGTCCGTCTCCCACCTCTCTCTCGCTTTCCACCTCTCCCTCCCTTACTCTGATCCGCCGCCTACCAGCTCGCCTCTCCCCTCTTCCCCTCTCTAGCTCTCTGCTCTCCCCTCTCCCGCCTTTCCCCTCTCCCTCTCTCTAGCTCTTCTTTTCCCTCTCCCCTTTCTCTCTCGCGATCCCCTCTCCTCTCTCCGCCTTCTCTCTCCTTTTCACGGTCACTGTCGCTGTTGGTCGGTTTTTGATATGCTAGTTAAAATTGACCGAAGAGAGGTTTTTTTCTCCATGACTCCTTCACAAATTTTATCCGTCTGCCCGTCTTCATCCGCAAAGGCAAGCAGTCTGTCCGTCTTCATCCGCAAAGGGAGCAGTCCGAGTAGCAGCGCTTCTCACCACTTCCACCTCCCCCTTCTTCTTCTTCTTCGCTGGTGGAATTCGATCAGTTTCTCACCGCAAACACGATATGCTAGTTTATTTATATTTATGCTCATTACAGTCATTGAACAGTACAACACGTGTATGACACATGCATTTGCTAGCATATAATAGTCGAAGTAAACAGATCAGAAAACGGGCTACTACTAACAGGGCCAACAAGCCCAACCAATAAACAGTGTTACACGTGCAGATCACGTTCTAGGCTTCTAGCAGATTTGGCCATCGGACCACTGACACCAGCAACGCAACCTCCCAGCAGTCGCGATTCAGTTTCCCATGGCGATGGTAGCATCATCGTCCATGGCCACCAGCGTCGTCCGATGGCATCATCATCATCACCACCATCCGCCTCTCTATATCTCTCCCAGCCTTCCTCATCGCAACCGCCGACAGTCTGTCTCCGGCCAACCGATCCGGGCCTTCGGCCGCAGCGACCTCGACGGCTTCGCCCGCCGCGTCGCCTCCGGCGAGGCGCTGAGAGACGCGTGGCGGACCGCCAACGACGGCATCGAGCTCCTGGCCTTCGAGGCCCGGAGGGCCGCCGAGCGCATCGACCGCCGCTTCTCCGTCTCCCGCCGCTTCGACTCCTTCGCGCGTGACGCCTCCGTTAGGGCACGTGAAATCGACCAGGAGCTTGGCATCGGCCGCCGCTGGCGCTCCTTCTCCCGCGATTTTTCCAGAAACTGGCCTAGGGTTAGCGTCTTCGTTGTCTTTTTTATTTTTCTTTTTTTATTTTTTTATAACTGTAATCGCTTCTTCTAATTTGTTATTTTGCTGTTTATTTGTTGGCATTTTGCAGTACAGGAAGGAACTGAGCGATTTCCTTGAGACGCCTCTTGGCAGAGGATTTGCTGTGAGTTTTTATCCTATATCATTTTGTTTTGAGTTTATCCTCAGATTTCTTTGGGAAAAAAATTCAAATTTCTTGCACGTTCTCTGCGTGTTGCTGATCACTAGTGTTTGGATTACATAATAGAAATTGCAATTCTGATCCCCTTTTTTATCGGTAATGGAGCAATTATTGTTTGGTGACACTGACTCATTCAAGCGTATGGTGTAGGCTCGAACAATTCTCTTTTTGTGCTGATTATATATGAACTTACTAGTCATGTTTATGACAACTTTTCCTCTCAAAAAAACTGTTTATGACCAAGTTTTTGTGATATATATTGATTGCTGGTGACATTGTATCAGTTAATGGGACTAGAGAATTTAATGTGCGGAATAGAAACTGTGGAGAAAGATTTAGAATTTGAGAGGTGTGGGATTTGTATGACAAGGATGGAATATATGAATTGTGAGTTTGGCAAGACTACACAAGAAGTGACCAAAATACTCTCTGTTTGGAAGCCAATAATGAGGTAAAAGAGATCAAATTTTGTTACCTAGTATTTATTGCTTATCATAGAGTGAGATTGAGGAGGAGGATGTTTAGAGAATGAAAGAATTAGAGCAAGGCAGTTGAAGTGGATAAATTTATTGTGTTATGTGACCAACGGACCGTAAAATCCCATAAAGGTGGAGGAAATATTTCATTAGATTCTGTGGGAACTACCATGCTTAATAGATCAGAATTCTAGGCAATTAAAGTCAAATGTCCGTACTAAATATGGCCTCAATTAATGATAAGATAAGAGAGAGATCATTCAGAAATATAAAAGAGAGATGAATGTAGCATTTTGTAGGTATGGTAGGATCATAAAGGGGTTATTGGGACATGGATTGAAGCAATAAAAATAAAAGGAAAAAGAGATGATAGTTGATGATGATGAAGGACCTGGCCTCAGGTTGAAAACCTAATGTGTAAAATAAAAAGGATTCATGTAGCTGCCCCAAGTTTTGGATAAGTAATAAGTAATTGTTTTTTATTTTTCATCAATGTTGTGGAAAGCAAAGCAGATAGTGAGGCGGCGAGGCAGGGCTCAGGTTTAACGGTCATTAGTAGCCAAAGGCGGCAATTTTTGTTTGAAAAATAAAAACATACAAAAATCAAAATTAAGAAATTTAACAAATAATGAAGAACATAAGAAATTATCACTAAATTCATATTGATAACATAATAAATATCCTCATAAGAAGATGTTACAAGCAATATGAAATGTTCTATATCTTGAAGCAAGGGCTTAAGCATTTCAGGCAACATAGCTAAAGCGGGGCATTAGAAGAGGGCTTTTCAGAACAATGTTCTTTTATCATGAATATTGAAACTCCTATCATGTAGTTGTGTCGTGTCGGATACATGTTTAACATGCATGTCGGACACACGTGTTGTGTGCATTTTTAAGAAGTTGTCACATTTCCACATATGGTATCTATGTTGGCATGATCGTGCCCGTGCAACATAGTTCCAGATCCACTTTTTTTGTGTTTTCTTTCTAAAAAAATTTATGAGTCTTGTGTATACTTCAATTTTATAGAAGGACTATAGTTTAGTTTATAAGTTTTTATTTTCACTATGACTAGCTTTCTTAATCTAGTTCCTGTCTATTTATTGCTATCTTATTGTTGGGATGTTATTTCTCATACGTCTGAGAACTTTTTTGCTGTTGCTCCTACACTAGCCATGCACTTTGCTTGCGTAGGACATGGCACCAGTATTTATGTCTATCACTTTAGCATCCTCTCCATTCCTTCCTTCTTGATTTAGCTTATGTATTATATACGGAACATTATAAATATAACAACTTGATAAGTCACTGCTGGTTGGTCTTGATTGAGAAGTACTGACACAAACTAAAGGAGGCATCAAAATCGAGTCGCAATATTTCTCCACCTGTTCCCATTCATTTTTATGGATATGTTTAAACATTTAGCATCCCAAAGAATTTATGCATTCAATTAGGTCCACTATCTAAGCAAATTGGGATGCAGGAAAGGTTGAGACAAATTTGGATTTCTATACATTTGAACTTGAAACTGATGAACAAACTGAATTAATGACAACATCCTATGTGTGATTTTGAAGAATATAAATTACACGCATAGTATCTCAAGTTTGATAGCCCATTAGGAAACGTTGAACCGTGTGATATGTTGGGCATGTTGCAGCAATCATGGTGGTGTTACCTTGGTGGTGCTGAAATCTAGACAGGGTATCAAAAACTAATAACAAAGTGTGGACAAAGGTGAGTCATTAGAATTTGTAGAAGAAATCACACTATATACAATGACGTGGAAAAAATACAACGCTTACAATCATGAATGGAAACTCAAGCAACAAAATACAAGCGAAGAACAGGAAAATTCAGTTAGGACTTCAAATGCTACATCCATCATTAATAAGTTTATTAACAATACAGAGTGAAATATGTTAACCATGCACCTTTTAGGAGCTTTAATGTTAAAATCAACATGATGGCTTAAATGAAATAGCCCTCAAAAAGAATTAAAAGAGAAAAAATAGAATATCATAATCTAGCACCACTGAACCTCATTGTGCTCTAAATGTATAGCCAATGGAAGGAAGTGTTATCTTTTATTCCTCTCAAGTTCTATTCAATTTGTAGAGACTCTTTGATCAGTTGGAATGTCTCCATGCATCAACAGGTGCACGGAGAACAATTGAACAAGCTTTTATCCTTCTTCCAAGCATTAGAGTTTCTAGCAGTGAATCATTTATTTAAGGCATTTGAGAGTAACAATATAGTGCTGCAGACTATAAGATATGATCTCAAGTTCTAGCAACTAAAAAGTATATATGATTGAAATCTTGGATGTCCGATGAGTAACCACTTTTTTACTAGTGGGTCTATCATCATTTCCATGTTGGTTTTCAATTCTTAAGATCCTCCGGTGAAGGGAAATCTCTTATATACTACCAAGTTACCTTTTCGCAGCATATTGCATAAACATTTAAATATGCAACAGTGATGGATGAGATTTAATAAGTGAAGGAATTCAGTATCTACAAAACGAGAACCAACACTTTCAATCACCTTCTGTCTTCTTTGTGTTTTCTTCGCCCCTATAGATTTAAGGAGTTAGAGAAGGCACTGGAATTTACATGACTATTCTGTTCACTTAAAACAGGCAGAGAGAGATTTTTGGCAGCTCAGTGAGAGTTATACTTGGTTGGGTTTGGTCTAGTTTCTGATATGATATATGAGGCACGGACATGGCCAGACTCAGGCCGTGTCCGTGTCGGACACGATAACGTGCCCGACATGGCCCCGATACGTGTCGGACATGTTTCGTTTGTGTCCGACACGGACGACCCATGTTCGGTTAGAGGATCGGGTTTAAACCTGGTCTGGACACGAGCCGGACACGGCGGGGTAGGTCGGGTCGGGTAAAATAAAAAAACCCCTTCGTTTCATTTCCTTTTCAACCCTCTCTCACCCGACGCCCTCGACCTCGAGCTTAATCTCTCTCTCTCTCTTTCTCTCTCTCACAGATCTCTCTCGTTCTCCTTGGATTCCTCCGGCAGCAGTGACAGAGACGACTACGACGACGATGATGCAGGTAAGCTTTGATTTTGATTTTGATTTTAGGTTTTTAGGGTTTTAATTTGGGGTTTTCTTTGATTTTGATTTTTTTTACAGATCCGTCTCCTCCTAGCTGATGTCACTCCGATCCGATCTCTGATCCTCTTCGATCTCCGATCTCTCGTTCTCAGGTAAATTTCACCCCCCTCATCTCTCTTGGATCTCTCTTGGATCTCTCTTTGTTTGTCTCAGTCTGTCTCCTCTGTGTCTCTCTCTCTCTCTCAATCTCTCTCTGTCTCTCTCTCTCTCAGTCTCTCTCAGTCTCTCTTTTGCTCTCAGTCTCTCCCTCTTAGTCTCTCCCTCTGTATCTCTCTCGGTCTCTCTCATCTCTCTTTTGCTCTCAGTCTCTCCCTCTGTATCTCTCCTCTCTCTGTATCTCTCTCAGTCTCTCTCTGTCTCTTACACTCTCTGTCTCTCCCTCTGAGTCTCTCTCTTTCTCTCCCTCTCAGTCTCTGTATCTCTTTCAATCTCTCTCTCTCTCTCTCACTGTCTCACTATCTCTCTGTATCTCTCTCTCTGTGGCCGGTGGAAGTGAGAGTAGAGACTGAGAGAGTGAGAGGCAGAGAGAGACGGAGAGAGAGTGAGAGGCAGAGAGACTGTGAGAGCAGAGAGGATTGTTGTTGTGTTGTGAAATTAAAGCAATATGAATTGCATGATTGATGTAGTATTGTGTAAAAATTTTAGTTTAATTGATTTAGGATTGTGTAGAAATTTGAGTTTAATTGATTTAGGATTTTGATTTTGTTGTGTGTTATGTTTAGAAATTAGAGCAATATGACTTCGATAGAAGGTTCTTCAAGTGGTCCGGTGGATGATCATGCACCTCTTTGAAAGTTTGTAACTAAATGAGAAAAAATTGGAAAAGGAGAAGGAAATTGGAAGTGAAAATATAGTTATTGTCTTGAATCATTAAATGGATCTTATTCTAGAGTCAAGGCTCATCTCATGCGGATAAGTGGACAAGAAATAAAGATGTGTGCAACGGTTAAACCCCACAACATAAGAGATATGACAAAGGAGATGGAGCAAGCGGAAATGAGATTGAAAGCTTTTATGCCTAGGGACGTAACATTACCAATATCTTTAACGTCAAGTGTGGTCGGTGGAAGTGCAAGTGGTTTAAGTGCACCGAAGAAGAGAAGGGGGTCATCAACGTTGATCAAGCATTCAATAAAGAGACAAGAGATGAATTAGATTGCATTATTGCGATGATGTTCTATACCGGTGGATTGTCATTTAATTTGACAAGGAATTCATGGTATGTCAAGACATTTAAATTGCCGCAAACAATCCGCTGGTTACAAACCTCCCGGCTATAATTCTTTGAGGACCACTCTCTTGCAACGTGAAAAATCTCACGTAGAGAGGTTGATGGAGCCCATTAGGGCCACATGGAAGCAAAAGGGGTCTCTATTTGTAGTGATGGGTGGGCGGATGCGGAAAGAAGACCTCTCATTAATTTCATGGCAGTCACTGAAACTGGCCCGATGTTTTTGAACTCCGTAAATGTCGAGGGAGAAGTGAAAAACCGATATTACATTGCGAAAAAGTTTGAAGATTGCATTAAAGAAGTTGGTGCTCAAAATGTCATCCAAATTTTAACTGATGACACTTCTGTATGTAATGCTACTGGTGCTATTGTGGAGAACAAGTTTCCTCACATCTTTTGGACTCCTTGTGTAGTGCACACTCTGAATCTTGCGCTTAAGAATATTTTTGCGACTAAAAAATACGGAGCAAGTTTCCTCACATCTTTTGCACTTAAGTTTTCTCATATTCATTGTCTTTAATGTGGTTATTCTTTAATGCGATTATTATTTATGTTAATAGGTATTATCATGATGTTTGGCTTAATGAGAATATAAGTCGACAAGCTCCCCATTAAGACGAAGAGATCTCTTTCGAAAGAAGCAAGTGTTTGAAGAGATACTATCCCAACCCTTAAGAAAGACGGGCGGTGAGCATGGAATATGCTTGATTTTTGGGCATTTGGGTGCTTTTGCCGATCCAGATTCTTTTGAGATAGAGGATTAGTGGATCCAAAGTGTTGGTGGGCCCTTTATGGTTCATTAACTCCTAATTTACAAGTGTTGGCCTTAAAGCTTCTAGGCCAATCATGTTCCTCCTCTTATTGTGAAAGGAATTAGAGTACATACTCCTTTATTCACTCCTTAAAGAGGAATAAGTTAACCCCAGCATGGGCCGAAAATCTAGTGTATGTGCATAACAATCTCCGTTTGCTTTCTTGAAATTCAGAAGAATATAATGAAGAGGAAACAAAGATGTGGGATATTGGCGGCGATAGCTTTGACTTATTTTAGGGTGCCGATGTTCTATATTTTCATACTCTTTCTCTTGATGAACCCACAATGGAGGCTGTGTTGTTTGCGGATGATAGAGATGGAGATAATGAGGATATCATTGGACTAGATTCGACTTCATCTTGATTCTTGAGACATATGACGGCGGTTGTAATTTTGTTTTGAACTTGTGATGTTAAGTGGTTGACAGGTTGTAATATTGTTAGAAACTTGTGATATTTTATAGTTTGTGCACGTGTTGATTGGTATTTTAGTTAGTTTGTTGACCACATGATTTAGTTTTTTTAAATTTATTTATATATAATAATAATAAAATATTCCTTGTCATGTCCCCGTATCCTTTTTTTTTTTGAATTTTGCCGTGTTCCATGTCTGTGTCCGACACCCATGTTCGTGTCCGACATCCGTGTCCGTGCTTCATAGCTGGTATCCTTTTTTTCATTTTAAGACTACTACCTTCTTTCATTTATTCAAAAACCAGCTGAAGTCATGACCCTTTCTTGTTACTAGACATAAATATCTACTAAAATTAAAGAACTACTCTCATCTTATTTTTCATTTGCTGTTTGGATGCCTGGAAGTGGGTGGAAGTGAGAGTGGGAAGTAAGATTCTTTTCTTTTTGAAAAATGAGAATTTGTGTTTTTTTTCGGTGTTTGGATAGTAGTTGGGAAGTGTAATTGGAAAAGTGTAATGTCTTTTTCGGTATTTGGTTGGTAATGTGGAAGTGAAAATGGAAAGGTTGACCACAAAGTTGACTGTAAAATATATTAAAATAAAAATTAATTATGAAAAAAATTAGACTGTAATTAGAATGCAAGTAAGATTTACATGACCACAAAATTAACTGTTTTGAGTTACAACTTATTACGGATGAGATTTACATGATCACAAACTGTCACACCTTGGAAGTGAGGAAATTGATTGTGTAAAAAGGAAAAGAGAAAAGGAAAAAGGATTTTTCCATTTTCCTTTTCCGGTGTTTGGATGGATAGCGGAAGTGGGAAATGACACTTCCTCACTTCCGCCCACTTCCTTTAATCCAAACAGCCCCTTAGTGAACAACTCCTGTAAGTTCAGAATCTTCAGATTGTTATTGCCCATTCTCAAAGTCCTGAAGGCTTTTTCTCTGAACTGACAGTCAGTAGATGTACTCTTGGTGGGGACACTTTTGACATACTTGTCATTTAAGAATGAGCATATTGACATTAGTCCTGGGAGAAAGAAACATTTAAGTAGTGTGATGCCCATGGCTGCTGTTTAGTTTGTGAACAAGAATATGGCAATTTTCTGCCAAGCTATTGACATAAAAAACTTATAGTTGTCTGTTGAAAATGGATGCTTATTCATAAGATCGGAGAGTGTAAGCACGTGACATTATAATTCCTGCTTGTAGGATTGTCTTGCTGATGTAGTTTGGGAAATTAATTCCACTGGAACTAATATATATTGTAGCAGGGATTAGGGATTTACATTACACTATATATTTAAAGACATTACTGTAGATAGTTCATCAAATTGAGATTGATTTTATTTTGTACTTTAGTAAAAATAAAAATAAAGAGGTTACCCTTAAAACAGTCATGTTTCATATGCTCAATCACATGTTGCATTTACATTTATTGTATTTATATGAAGCAAAAAACCTACAGGAGGTATTCATACATCATTTCCATTTTATGTATCTAACTCTCAGTATCTTTGTGCAGACAATCTTCTTCCTTTGGTTTGCATTATCTGGTTGGTTGTTCAGGTTCTTCATTTTAGCTACCTGGGTGCTGCCATTTGCTGCTCCTCTTCTTATTGGGACATTTGCCAATAACTTTGCTATTGAGGTAACAATTTATTCCTTTTAATTGATTTTTTTTTAAAACAGAGACTGTAACCGGTACTTGAATCTGGGACTACCCACAACCAACTAAACCCCTTTACCAGGGGAGCCATGCCTCATTGCCTCTTTAAATTAATTTCTTAGATTGTTAAATAGTTAACGATTTGATCTTCTCCAATCACATGCTTTACTTTCTGCCTCTTCTGAAACTATGTTGTATGAGTGAACTTGCAAACGGATGCCAAAAAATCATTTGAGAATTATTAGCACCCATATCACTTGCAACCCTGAGTAGACGCAAGTAGAAATAAGGATACCTAATGAACCCAGATAGATGTATCTCTCTCTCTCTCTCTCTCTCTCTCTCTCTCTCTCTCTCTCTCTCTCTCTCTCTCTCTCTCTGTGTGTGTGTGTGTGTGTGTGTGTGTGTGTGTGTGTATTCATTCCCTTAGCTCTTTTCTGAAGCTGGTGCATTGATTAGTTTGAACTGCTTTTCTTTAACATTATGGCTTTTTAACCCTGGCCTGTTTGCATAACACTAGGAAATGGCAGAAAGTTCTCTTCTTTCAATGTGCACCTCTGAATCCTCCATTTTCTTTATTTGCTTGTACGTATTTGAACTGTGATTAGTTTTCCTGACACAAGCAAATGTCAGCAAAAGTTTGAGAACTAAAGGTTTGATGATGAAAACACTTGGGAAAGGTGGGAAGGCTTAAAATAATATTATTTAAACAGTATGAAATAATTTGACTCTTCTAATTATAATTAAATTGTACTTTTGACTATAAACAGTGACGAGAATGTTTCCTTCAAGATGGTTTTCTGTCCAATCAAACCCGTGAAATCAAAGAGAATCGGCTGCTTCCCTGAATCAGTACCACCAACTCCAAAAAAGAACCAGTGATTTGGTTTCCACATCTGACATGTCATAGGATAGCAATGAAAACATCTTCAAGGTGCTGAGCAGTTCATATTGATTGTGTTATGCTACAATTAAATGCTTTGCCTGACAATTAGTATTCATGATCCTATTGCTGTTTACTCAATGTTGTAGGTAACTTGTATAGAGAAGAGTGGAATTTGTGATTTCGAATTGGTAAAGACATAACAAACTTCTATCCAGGCCTTGAAATATATTTAATGGTTCGGAATGAAGGTCACCTTCTCAGGGTAGCAGAAGCTGGTTACAGATTTTTATTTCATGCATGTGTGCATGAAAATGGATTTATCAGAGTTATTGTGTGGTCAATAACTCTGATAAATCCATTTTCTGAATATCTTAAATCAATAGAAATTGAGGAATCATAAATCTTCACTACTTCAAATCAGTTGACAGCTATGGTCCTTTGAGATCAAACCCCTCATTGGTGGTGAAAACCAAGTTGATGTTTGGATCATAATTTCTTTTTCAAACTCTCACCTCTGGAATCTTATTAACAGGGTTCGTGCCCAGCTTGCAGGAGACGGTTTGTTGGCTACCGCAACCAGGTCATCCAATGCACTAGCTGCAGAAACATTGTATGGCAACCAAAGGAAGATTACTCAAAAGGAAAAGGTCGTTCTGCCTCTGAAGCTTCTGATCCTGAGATCATTGATATTGAGATTGAAGAGAGTTAAAGGCAGGCAATTTGAGATGCGGCCTGTGATGGGATAGAAACAGATACATCAGAGAAGGTGTAGATCTCTAGTTTGCTTCTACAAGCAAAATTTACGCTTTCCAATAGTTTCTTGTGATGTGCTTTTATTGTAAATTAAATCAAGCATCTTTATTGGGTATTCTTGTATGATCTTTAATCAACTCAAAACAGATAGATATAAGCAATGATTTTGTTCTTCCTTGGATTTCGTTCTTTAAAAAATAGTACAACAATACTGGTTTCTCTCATACTTTGACAATCTTTTTTTTTTTTCAGCTTCCTTTCTTTTATGGATATTGACGGGACGAACATTTGATGACAAAGTTTGCTGGGACACCAATCAGACTGTCAAAAGCTGTTGATATAGGTCTGTTTGGTTATCGTAATTGGTCGTAATTTGTAAGTCGTAATTGATAAATTCTTTTACTGTTATAAATGAGTTACATGCATGTAAGTTTTACGGTATTTGATTGGTAATATGAAGTAGTAAGTGAGAAAGTGTATTGTGTTTTACGGTGTTTGGTTGCGTAATGCGTAAGTCGTAAGTAGAAAAATTGATCATAAAATTAACTATTTGGTGATTTAAAATTTTTTAATATTACAAATAAATATTAAAAATGTTAAATATTAAAAAAAATTAATACTAACATAAAAAAGTAATATAAATTTGCATGACCGCAAAATTAACTATAAATGAGTGATAATTGGGTTGCAAGTGAGTAGTAGTTGAGTTGTGTAAATCTTTTACGAATTACAATCCAAACAAACGCCGTAGTTGTAATTGGGTTGTAAGTCATTTACGAATTATGATCTTTTACGGCTTTTACGTTCAAACAAATAGCCTTGGATTCACGAACCCTTGCTTATCATCAAGCGGCGAATTTGAGTTCACTATAGCAAAACAATGGTTTTGTTCAGCAGCGTATATTGTACAATGTTGAAATATTGGAATATTTAGAATCTATATTTAAGATAGACATCGGCTTTGATCATAAATGCGACTCAGACGGTGAATACAGGTTCACACATCTGATCGATGTTCAGTTTTTGTTCCTTTTGGTGTTTTGAAAGAAAAGAAACTTGCATCGCAGTAACACATTTACTACTGCATAGATTTTGACCTATATGTATATGGGAATACTTAATGATGTTTTAAGAAGTTTGGTTAGCTAAACGCAGTGCACCGTATTCATGTATCGGATTATTCATCTTTCCACGAGAGCAATCTCATCAAGTTTACTTTTTTTTCTTTTCGAATATTTTAGGATTATGGATTTTGATTTCTTCAAGCTAATATACTATTCGCGGATGTTTGGATGCCCGGAAGTGGGTGGAAGTGAGGAAGTGAGAAGTAAGATTTTTTTAGATTTTTTTTCCCCCTTTTAGAAAATGAGAATGTGTTTCTTTTCCGATGTTTGGATTGTAGTTGAAAAGTGTCATTGGAAAAGTATAATGTCTTTTTCGGTGTTTGAATGGTATTGTGAAAATGAAAGTAAAAAAGTTGACCAGAAATTAATATTAAAATAAATGTTAATTATAAAAAATAAAATTGGATTGTAATTAGACTGCAAGTGAGATTTACATGAGTATGATATTAACTATTTTGAGTTACAACTTATTACCAATGAGATTTACATAACTACAAAATTAATTGTAACACCCTGGAAGTCGGGAAATGGTTGTGTAAAAAAAAAAAAAAAAGGAAAAGGGGTTTTTCATTTCCTTTTTAGTGTTTGGATGGACAGTGGAAGTGGGAAATGAGGCATCCCACTTCCTCACTTCCAATTCTAACCAAACAGCCTCGTCGTTTGCAACCAACAATCACAGTCTACAGACCCCCCCCCCCCCCCCCCCAAAAAAAAAAAAAAAAAAAAAAAAAAAAGAAAAAGAAAAGGAAAAAAAATCTAATTATTTTGGTTTCTCGAGCAAATTTGTTGATGAAATATGTTTATAATAATAGCATTGGATGGGGAACGGATATTTCCACCCCAAAGAATGATGAAGGCACCCCAAAAAATATTACAAGTTTGTCATTTTTTTACAATTTTATCTTTGGTTAAAAGTCTAAAATGCTCCTTTCTTTTCCCCTCCCCCTCCCCCCCCCCCCCCCCAACCCAATCCCCTCCCCCTAGCCTCCACCCCCACCCCCACCCACCCCAAAACGATCTCCCTCCCAAGCTGTTCGGCCAGATATAGTCGTCTGTTCGGCCAGATCCGACCGAACAGCTAGGAGGGAGATCGGGAAGGAGAGGAGATCGGGAAGGGTTTGGGGGTGAGGGAGGAGCGAGGGAGGCCGAGGAGACGGGAGGGGGAGGAGGGGAGGATGGAGGGGGAGGGGCAGAAGAAGAAAGGGGGGAGGGAGGGGGTTCACCGGCGAGGGAGGATGCCGGGGGAGGAGGTGGTCGCCGGCTACGGGGGAGGCCAAGGGTCGCCAAGGGGAGGAGGAGTTTTTGATCATTTTTTTGACTTTGGTTGATTGTCTTTATCACAAAATGGGATGCCTTAATTCTGTGATGTCTTTGTCATTCTTTGGGGTGGAAATATTTGCTCCCCATTGGATGGGAAGCTTTCGTAGAACATTGATAATGCGTTCGTTTCGTAAGCAGAAGGTCCTGATTTCAATCCTTGTTGGGAGCTACAAATTAATTTTACTTTACAATAAATAATCCTCTTTGTAACACGTACTTCTCGTGAGATTTGATTTACTCCATAAATTTTCATATATTTTTATGCACACAAAATATATATATATATATATATATATATATATATATATATATATATATATATATATATATATATATATATATATATATATATATATATTTCCATATGAAATTAATTTTACTTTACAATAATACTCTTTGCACATATGCCCTTGTAGATTTCATTTTTTCAATACTCCATAATTTTCCATATTGATAACATAGTTTATAGATAAAAATTATAATGAATGATGTACTATTTGAAAAATCACATAAATTTATTGAAAATTAGTTTGCTTTCTTTTGTTTAGAAACTAGGTTATGTTTGTTATTTGCATTTGATTAAAAAAAACTACTTAAAAGTCAACAAGGACTTCTTAAAGACATTATCTCATGTTAATTTAACAGAAATATTATATTTGCAACTTTCATTTGATAAATTTTTTTTGCGGAGCTCTATTGAGTATATGTGTGCGTGAAGCATTTCTTCCTCATTTTTCTATTCCTTCAAAAGAAGCATTTCTTCCTCCTTTATTTTGAGATCGGATTTTGTTCAGGAAAGAGATACAGTATAAAGAATTGAATTTTTCTACACTTTGTTTTACATGCATTTTGCTAGATATAGTAAGTTTGCCGACTAGATCTTTCATTATGAATCTTAAGGGGCTGTTTGTTTGGACGTAAAAGTCATAAAAGGCCGTAATTCGTAAATGACTTACAACCCAATTGCAGCTAAGACGTTTGTTTCAACCATAATTCGTAAAAGACTTACGCAACTCAACTATCACTCACTTGCAACCCAATTGTCACTCATTTACAGCCCACTTACAGTTAATTTTGTAGTCATGCAAATTTGTATTATTTTTTTATATTAATATTTTTTTTAATATTTAGCATTTTTAGTACTTATTTGTAATATTAAAAATTTTAAATCATCAGATAGTTAATTTTGTAGTCAATTTTTTCACTTACGACTTACACATTATGACAATCAAACACCGTCAAATATAATACACTTTCCTACTTACAATTTTATATTACCAATAAAACACCGTAAAACTTACACGCATGGAAGTCATTTAAAACTGTAAAAGAATTTACCAATTATAACTTACGAGTTACGACCAATTACGACAACCAAACAGACCGATAATGATATATGTTGTAGTTTCTATATATGTGTCTGTTTTGGGAATATGATCTTTTTTTCTCCCGGACGTAATAACATAAATAATTTCTAATGAATTTTGTGATTTCATTATTCTCCAAAGTTAGAATTACACCCTTTTACGGCAAAACATCAGGGTGAGACTGACAACTTTAACAGGAATACAAAATTTTGATTTCATTTTTTTCTGATAGAAATTTATGCCAAATGATGTGTGTTATTTTATAATGAATTGGAAAATATATTATTTACAATGACAACGCACAAGATCTATAACAAAAAATAGTTTGAACTAATAAATACAATAATAGAAGATCAAACCTAATAGAACCCAAGTTAATGATAGATGAAATTACTAGAATTGAAATTGAAGGTTTCAAACATCAGGTCTCTTTTCTCCATAGGATGCTTACAAATGGAGAAGAGAGGAATTTATGATTTGATTTGGTTTTATGGCCTGGGAGCATCTAAAAGTTACAAATTACAAGTTCCAGAATGCTAGAATTTAAACAACAGCCGTTGATTGTTGCCGTTTTGTTGCACAATATAACACATTAATCAGCCCCCAACACTAAATTATGTTCTGAAGGTTCACCACAAACAACTTTTAAAACTTCTGATAGCTCACTGGTTGTCAAAGACAACAATAATGATAATATTAAATAACAAACAAATATAAAAATAAAAAGTAAAAAATGAAAAATGAAAAACTCCCCTCTTCTTTCCCCCACCTGACTATCATCGAACTTGAAATGGTTGAAATACCATGCAATTCATGTAGAATTCTGAACCCACCCATGAGGGGCGTGTTTGGTTGCAAGGAAGTGGGCGGAAGTAAGAAAATAGGGAAGTATAATTGTTCACTTCCTTATCTATTCAAACACTGGAAAAGGAAAATAAGAAAACCCTTTCTCTTTTTTTCTTCTCTCTTTTACAAAACTATTTCCTTACTCCCAGAGTGCTACAGTTAATTTTGTGGTCATGTAAATCTCATTTGTAATAAGTTGTAGCATAAAACAGTTAATTTTTTGGTCATGTAAATCTCACTTGCATTCTAATTACAGTCTATTTTTTATTTTTCTTAATTAATTTTTATTTTAATATTATTTTACGGTCAATTTTGTGCTCAACTTTTTCACTTCCACTTTTCATTACCATCCAAACACCGGAAAAGACATAACATTTTCCAAACCACACTTCCCAACAACATCCAAACACCGGAAAACTTACTAACCAATTCCTAAGTTCCAAAGGGAACTATTACCACTTCTTCACTTCCTTACTTCCTCACTTCCTCCCTTAACCAAACAGGCCCGAGATTGCAAGCCTGTTTGGTTTGCTTGAAGTGGGAAGAAAAAGCGCATGTGAGAAATAATAATGGGAAATGTGAAAATGTAGTGAAAAATTAAAATTTGTACAATTCTTATTTTCGATGTTTAGTTATAATGTGAAAGTATAAATGAAAAAAGTATATTTTATTTTCCTATATTTGGTTAGTAATGTAGAAGTGAAAGTGAAAAATTGATCACAAAATTGATCATAAAATAATGTTAAATTAAATGTTAATTCTGAAATAATATTTTCGAACTGTAATTAAACTACAAGTGAGATTTACATGACATCAAATTTAATGCATTAAGTTACAACTTATTACAAGTGAGATTTATATGACTACAAAATTAACTGTAGCACCTGAAAGTGAGAAAATAACAGTATAAAACAGATGTAGAAAAAAGAAAAGAGGTTTTCCCATTTCACAATCCCGGTTCAAAACAAACAAAGGAAGTGGGAAATGAGTCTTCCCACATCCCCCTCACTTCCATGAATCCAAACATGCCCGGAATGAGAACACTGAAAAAGTGCAACATGAGGCGACCATGAACCCAGCACCAACAGCTTCAAGCACAACAATATATCGAATTATGATAAAGATAAGTCACTCGATGCATCATACGGTCCCGCAACTCTTCATCTAAAAACTCTAATTATCTAAGAAAGAAGAATTCACCTTTGAAATGACTTAAAATGTGAATATTTTAACAGAATTGGTGACAATTTACAAGCTTCAGTAAAGATTATACCACCTTTTCTCCCCAGAGAGGGCTGCCAGTGACTGATTTATATTGGTGTTATCAGAAGTTGTTATCAGGTCAGGGTCTTTTAATTTACAATGGCTGAAGCTCCTGTTCTGGATGAGGAGAACCCACATGCCTGTATGAACCAAGCTCTCCGAATTTGTGTCTCCAGAAGAACCACACTGCAAAGGTTGAAAAACAGAGCACAGCGAGAGCCAAGCTCCCCACAATTACACCCAGTAAATGCCGATGCCACCATGACCTGCATATGCATTATAGTTAGGATCAGTAGGGGCAACATATCGGATCAATTACTAACAGTAGAGTGCCGCTTCCCCATCCTGAACCCATCTGTTATTACTTGGGAATTCATTCTAGCAGACTACAAAACTTTACATAGTAAAATTTTATTTGCCAATATAGTGCTCTTTTATGCCATGTCAACATAGATGCCCACAAATTTGGCACTCTCTTTTCCATTTTTCTCCTCCCTCCTCCCTCCCACAATATGGGATATTGAATCTGCTCCATACTTCATCGGATTCAAACCCACGCATCATGTCAAGAGTAAAACACCTCTAGAGAGACCTTCCCTTTTCTTCCAGTCCTACACAAAACCCTAATGCATCTCCCACAAGGTAGATGCAGCCAAGTCTGTAACATTAAAATCCTTGTTACTCAAATCTCTCCATCGTAAAGGAGCCTGAGAACCAGCCCATCAGTGCTCTATCTGTTCCAGTTGGTCGTACAATTTGAATTAACAATGTCTACAATATCCTAGAGCTATTTTGGATTAAATGCCCAAGTTCCATAACTCAAGTTTCATTGTTTATCAATCACGTTAAATATAAATATAAATATTAAAGGTATAGGAAAGAAAGAACCATCTCCTCTACTGTTTTAGGTTAAGAAAGTGGATTTCTATCCTCCCCACTACGCCTTTGGCAACGGACATTTCACTTTTTAAATCACAACCGTTCATTAATGTGTGCAGGGTTGTGATTCACCTGGAATATACCTACCAGCGTAAAACACAATCCATTGCACTTCTTACTAGTTTTCCCTCAAAACAAATCATAATCTACCATAAAATTATAAACGGTTGCGATTTAGAAAGTGGACCATCCACTGCCTAAGCACGCAGTGGGAGGACCAAACCGTCCAAAGTGAGTTAATCAGATTCATCTTTTGCATAGAAAACATATTACAACTAATTTTATTTTAGTCTGAATCATATCTTAGACAATAATAAATGATATGTGGTTATATTATTGATACAAGAGATTTTGGACAAAGTTACAGAGAGAGATCTCATCTCAATAATATTATATAAATACATAAAAGACTACTCTTACTCAAATTCCTATACAATTTCTAATACTATACTATTCATATCTTAATGCTAGTCATATTTCCTAATACTCTCTCTCTCAAGCTGGAGCATATACATCATACATACGTAGCTTGTCACAAATACTCTGAATCCGAGGACCTCAAAGAGCTTTTGTCAACATATCTAATAACTGGTTAATGAAAGAAAACATGTCGAAGTTCAATGATCTTGTTCTCTGTAATATTCTATCGAACTAGATGACAATCCAACTCAATGTACTTGGTGCACCAATGAAAAATCGGATTTTCTACAATGTGAATAACCAATGTATTATCACAATATAATCACATAAGGGTTGAAGGCAGAAGATGTAGCTCATCAACAAGTGTCATATCCACACCAATTCATATGTGGTATCAGTCAAGGCTCGATATTCAGACTCAACACTAGATCTCGAAACTACATCTTGCTTTTTACTCTTCCAAGATATAAGATTTCCTCCAACATACACACAATTGAAATCACCTAAGGGGGGGGGGGGGGATGAATAGGTGATAATGCTAATCAATGCACAAATTAAAATGTTATGATGCAACGATCACCTGAAACAAGACTAGAAGCCGAATACCCTGTGAAGGGCTCTGAACTCCTTCCTCGTGATTCCTCTAGATAAGAGTTTGAGGTGCGCAATGCAATCTTATTGTATGAGTATGGATCGACAATATGGTAATGAATATGAAGCAAGTAAATATAGCAATGAATATGAAGCAAGTAAACCAATCGCAAACACTGAGATTTGTTTCGAGGTTCGACCACCCAGCTCTACGTCCCCGCCTTCACCCAGAAGGATTTTCCAACCAATATAACTTTCACAAAGAATTACAACCACACCGGAGTACCCAACTCCTCAATCACACTCCTTTAGTCCAGAGGTAGTTGAGCCACAAGTACAAGAATATCTTGGTGATCAAAAGACCACAAACCTCTTTTGAAAACCTTTTTCCCTTACAAAAAACCCTAGAGAATAATGTGTAGGATTGAAGCTCAAGTTTTGTAAGTGAAAAAGAAAATGAAATTGAAGAGAGTTTTGAACCAAAAACTTCAGAAAAGAGAGAATTTTGAGCACAAAAACAGAGAACAAAAACTTCTTTTGAAAGCCTTAAACTTGAATACTTTTTGCAAAAGATTGTTGTGATTACCTCAACCCTAATCATCCCTATTTATAGGATAAAAGTAGGGATTAAAGAGTAAACTATTATAATAAATAATTAGAAAATATTTGACCCAAACCAGCCCCCAAAATCATTTAGAGATAAAACACACGTTTAAAAACGTGTTTAATCAAGTAGCCGTTAGGGCTGAAATCAAGCACACGGTCGACCGGCCGGTCGACCGGGTTTTCAAAAATTTAGCCGTTGCCAGCCCACGGTCGACCGCCCGGTCGACCGTAACAAACGGAAACTAAGGTACTTTCAGTCGGCCGAAGGTCGGTCGACCGAAATGGGGTCCGGTCGACCGCCCGGTCGACCGGGAGACGTGCACACATGCACGCACCCAAACAGTCAGAAGCCCGGTCGACCGTTCTGACCTGAAACAGAGCCGGTTGACCGTCCGGTCGACCGCAACAGGCCAAAAATCAGTCTTTTGAAAAAGGTTTTGAAGATCTTGATAGTTTTCAAAGTAGTTTTGATCAAGACTTGGTATAATATATAAATGGAGTTTGTAAGTAATAAAATATGTTTAAAAATATTTTGTATATAGGAGAGATACCCTTAAATAAATCATGTGCAAAATTTTGTGTGGGGAAAATTGAGCTTCAACACTATACACTATCCTTTAACAAACTAAAATATAAAAACTGAGAAATGAAGTCTCTGAGCTGCGTTACACCAAGCTAGAGCCTTCTCTTCTATGAAACCGTCCTCTTTCGCCATTTGCCTTTAAGCATCATAATTCCTTGCAATAGCTTAGAAGGACCATCATGAATAGTACTAACCTAAAACTCATTCTAAACAACTTATTAGTACCATATAGTTTCTATGTGTTTTGTTATCATCAAAACTTAAACAAATGGTGGAGAGTGTAACCTTTTGGGCCAACAACAATAACCAGTAGTTGACAAGTGTCAATTGTGATCCTGCCCAATATGCATCCAAAAATCAACTATACGTTCATGACCACAAGCTGAATACAACAGTCCTCCGCCATGGGCACGCTTCAAATACTGAAGTATTCAAATCACAGTATCCTAGTGACTTATCCGTGGAGCAGATAAGAACTAACTCACCACACTAACAGGGTATGCAACATCAGGCCGAGTCATTGTAAGATAGTTTAATTTACCTACAAGTCCCATGTATTGCCTTGGATTATCTAGAAGCTCCTCCTCATCTGACAACAGTTTGGAGTTGACGTCCATTGGTGAATTTACTAGTTTACACCCTAAGATATCAACCTCTGAAAACATGTCCAGCACATACTTCTGTTGAGAGAAAAAGATCCATTTCTTCGATCTTGCTACCTCAATGCCTGAAAAATACCGTAACTGTCCCAAATCTTTTGTTTGAAACTTCTTGGGTAGATACAATTTCAACTCACTAATCCCTTGAATATCATCACCAATAATCAATATATCATCCACATAGATCACCAACAGAATTCATTCCATTATGACGCCAAGGGCCTGTTTGGTTTGCTGCAAGTGAGAAATGGGGATGAAAAATGTGAAAGTGTAAGTGAAAATTTGAGATTTGTGCAAGTTTTACAGTGTTTGGTTGTAATGTGAAAGTGTAAGTAGGAAAGTATAGTGTTTTACAGTGTTTAGTTAATAATTTAAAAGTGTAAGTAGAAAAGTTGACCATAAAATTAAATGTTTGGTGAATTAAATAATAGCAATATTTTAAATTAAATATGCTATTAAAAATTAAAATGTATAATAAAATTTTCAATTAAATATTAAATAGTAATAAAATGTTAAAGAAATAATAAAATAATAAAAAATTAAATTATTAAAATAATAAAAAACTAATTAAAATAATTAAATATTAAATATTAAATTATTTTTGAAAAGTAATTTTTTAGATTTATAATTATTAAAAAATATTGAAATATTAAATAATTTAATATTATTTAAAACATAAATATAAAAAATAAAAATATTAAATATTAAACTATTTTATAAAAATTTAAAAATTATATTACTTTTAAAAATATAAATCACAATATTAAAAATAATATTTTAATATCAAATATTTAAAAAGGTAATAATAGCACCCAGCAAGTGGAAAAATGGGAATGTAAAAGTCGAAAATGAGATTGGAAAAAAGGTGCAAGTGGGATACAAATCTCACTCGCACTTTTACCTTTGAAACAAACGGTAAAAGTGGGGAAAGGATTTACCCACTTGCACAATTTCCTCCCTTTTCCCTCAAAACAAATACTTCCCAAAAGAAAACAGAATGATCCTTCTGAGAAGGACGAAGTTCAAACTCCTGAACAACTAAGGCAAATCTCCCAACTATGCTTTAGGAGACTATTCAGCCCATATAGAGACTTTATGAGATAACAAACTTGTCCAGACTCTCCCTGAGCAATAAAATCTAGAAGTTGCTTCATATAAACTTCATCAAGAATAAACTTCATCAAGAATACCATAAAAAAAACATTCTTGATATCAAGTTAATGTAATGGACAGTAATGGGTAGCAGCAAACGAGATAAGAAGACGAACAAAGGTAATTAGCCACAGAGGAGAAAGTCTCTATTAATCAATATCATACATCTGAGAACATCCTTGGCCACCAAATGTGCTTTCAAGTGAGAAAGGGAACCATCCGTATTAAGTTTCACTATGTAAATCCAACGTCAGCCAATTGCCTTCCTCCCAAGTGGAACAGGTACCAAATCTCATGTTCTATTCTACTCTAGAGCAGTCATTTCCTCTTACATAGCAGACCTGCAATCTGAGTCTAATAGGATCTCTGACATGAACTTGAGAATACAACAAGAATCAAGGGATAAGGCAAAAGAATGAAAAAATGACAAAAGATGAGCAAAAGACATAAAATTATACAAAGAATGTGAAGTACAAATTTGTTTGCCTTTTTGAAGGGCGATAGGTTTATCAGGATCAGAACGAATATCATCATCAAAAGGAATATACTCAAAAGAATCAATAAGATTCTCTCCAGATTGTGTATCAAGAACCATAACAAAAGACGGCATGGTTGTGGGATCTGTAGCAAGTTGTGGAGTGCGTTGTTTATACATCTGGAGAGCAATATCCTTTGCAGATGACATTTATTTCAATTCGTTATTCTCTAAAAATGATGTATTAGTCGATATGAAGGATTCACAAGAAAAAACATAAGACTCATCATCATCGGACTCTAATACAAAGACTCAAATTCAAAATAAGATTTAAACTCAAAAAAAGTAACATCAATAGCAGTCATAAACTTATTCAAACTAAAACAATAACATTTAAATCCTTTCTGAGTCTTGAAGTACCGTAAGAAAACACATTTAAGAGCTTTAGAGTCTAACTTAGTCTTATTAGTTTGATTATGAGCAAAATAAACACACCCAAAAATCTTTAGGGGTAAAAGAAAAAGTTCCTTGTGAGCATAAAGTAAATAGTACGGGATTTGACCCTCGAGTACAGAAGATGGCATATGATTGATAAGATAACTAGCGATATAAAAGATATATGATTGATAAGATAACATAGGTTAATTTAGCTACAGGGGAGATCTTCGGATAACCAATAACATATATCTGAGAATAACATTTAGCCGCAAAATGTGCGTTCAAGTGTGTAAGGGAACCATTCTGATTAAGTTTCACTGTGTAAACCCAACGTCAGCCAACCGCATTCCTCCCGGGTAGAAGAGGTACCAAATCTCATATTCTATTCTACTCTAGAGCGGTCATTCTCTTGCACAGCTGACCTCCAACCTGAGTCTAATAGAGCCTCTGACACGGACTTGGGAATGGTGAGAATCAAGGGATGAGATAAAAGAATGAAAAGATGACAAAAAATGAGTATAAGACAAAATTATACAAAGAATGTGAGGTATAACTCCATTTGCCTTTTCAAAGGGCAATAAGTTGATCAAGATCAGAATGAAAATCATCATCAAAAGGAATATGTTCAAAAGAAAGAGTTAAGATTCTGACCAGATTGTGTATCAAGAATAGGAACAAAAGACACCGGCATGGTCGTGGGATCTGAAGCAAGTAGCGGAGTGCGTTTTTTATACATCTGGAGAGGTTTATCCTTTGCAAATGACATTTGTTCCAATTCGTTATTCTCTAAGGATGATGCATTAGTCGATAATGAGGGATTCATAAGAAAAAAAAAACATAGATTCATCATCATCTGACTCTAATACATAAGACTCGAATTCAAAATAAGATTTAGACTCAAAGAAAGTAATATCAACAGTAGCCATAGACTTGTTAAAACTAGGAGCATAACATTTATTACTTTTTGAGTCTTAGAGTACCCTAAGAAAACATATTTAAGAGCTTTGGGGTCTAACTTAATCCTATCAGTCCGATTATCGTGATCAAAACAAACACACCCAAAAAACTTTAAGGGCAAAAGAAAAAGTTCCTTCTGAGGATAAAAGTAAAGGTACTGGATTTGACTCTCGAGTACAGAAGATGACATACAATTGATAAGATAACAAGCGGTAAGACATACTGAATAAAAGTATAGGTAATGGTCCCTAATTATCGGAATGCACTAAATCAAAAAGCTCATCAACTCTTTTATTGACTCGCAAAGGATAAAACTAATGCTGATGCTTACCCTACTGATATGACTCACAATCTAATGAAGACACACGACTCAAAGTAGGAACTAATATTTTTAAATTTTATAATAATGGATGACCTAACCGACAATGAATATCAAAGTAGAAAATGAAAATGGAGCAAGTTATCGCTTCAGAACCTCTCAAAATGATAAGACTTCCTGAGATACACAATGATAAAAAAAGTCACTAAATAGTTCAAAAATTTAGTGAGTTGGCAAACAGACAACAAATTAAACGAGAATTTAGGTATATAAAGAACAGAAGAGTGATAAAGGTGGTGTAGCATTAGCGGCATCCACACCTTCAGTGTAAGATGCAGAACCATCTACTAATGTTATAGAAAGTAGTGAGGATATTCAATTCAAAATTGATAAGATACATTCATTTTCAGTCATATGACCAGAGGCTCCAGAATCAATAACTCAGGTACTAAAGCAGTAGACATAGAATAGGTTGCGGAGTTACATGTCTAAGCTAGAGTGGCAATAGAAGAAGATGGCATCATCTGAGAGCCTAAAAATGTTGGAACATTTGGCACCTTTCAATTTCTTCATCGGACATAGTCACACTCCTAGATGAAGAAGAATCACCCTGAAATAATGCCACATGCGCTGCTCAGATAGGTTGAGCAGGCTTGCATGTCATCTCCAGGAGTAAATTTTGTGTGACCTCTCTCCTTGCAATAATAACAGATTACGCTGGGTTCACCAACTTGTTCAAAAGCACCACTGCCACCAAACTAACCGCCTACGCGACCACCTCCTGGTACAAGGCCCCCGCCACGACCACCTTTGCCTCCAAAACTACTAAACTGTTCAAAATGCCGTTGTTGTACGGCTAAGGCTCATCGTTCTTGGGACTCTAATGTCGTCTGATTTTGATGTGCATCTGGACAATGAATTCACCATTGAACTCCCAATCATATGTGGTCATGTTGACATAAGATGAAGTCAAAGAGAAAAGCGAGCAAGAAGACGAAGCCGAAGATGGATTCACTAAGGGGTTGGGTTGAAAAAGGTTGTCGGGTTCTGATTTTAGGTTGCAGTAGTCAAGACAATGTGGAGGAGGCGAGATGGATTCAAGTCGTGTTTTGGGTAGAAGACGAAGGTTATTGGTTCAGGTTGCGGGTTGAAGGCAGGGTGGTGTTGTTGGCAGTGAGTTGAAGTTGGGACCTACACAAGACGAGGCGGATTGAACAGATTGATGTTGAAGTCGAGTCGGGATAGTTGTCGGATTAACGAAGAGGCGTACTGAATCGAAGAGGATTCGACTTGGTCGCGATCGGGTCAGGTCGGGTCAGGTGTGAAGAGAGGTGGATCAATTGAATATGATCCAATTTAGAAGTCGGGTCAGGTCTTATGGGTGGTCGAAGCTGAAGATGAATCGATTTGAATCGAATCGGGACGAAGACAAATCGACGAAGAAGGCGTCATGGTGAGGTTGTTGGCGTGATGGAAACGTAGCGACGAAGACGGCATCATGGCAAGGTTGTTGGCGTGATGGAAACGAAGCGACGAAGAAGAAATTTGTAGGCAGAAATTTGTTGTTGGCGTGATGGTGAGGGGAAGAAATTTGTAGGCAGAAGAAGAAGAGGAAAGAGAAGAAGAAAATAAGAAGAAAGAGAAGAATATAATTGAAATTTGGAAATTTTACTCATTAGTGTTTTGGATCTGAACTTGGCTTTGATACCATCATCCCAGAGATTTTGGAGAAAGTTGGAGATAGATCTTATCTCAGTTATATTATATAGATACATATAAAGACGACTCCTACTCATATTTCTATACTACTCCTAATATTACTCATACCTTAATACTAGTCATATTTTCTAACAATTATAAACATATATAGATAAATAGATGATATGTGAAACTTGTTGGATTTCTTTTGAAATGAGTTGAACATGCTTTTTTGTTACAAGTTGTTATTTCCCAAAGAGTTGGTAATTTATTCAGCCTTCCTAGACAGAAAAACTAAGTTGAACTTTTACTTGTAAGGCTAGGGAAAAAGCCAGATGGTAAGTTCTGAAGCGTAATAATTCCATAAAGCATTGCTAAAAATTACAAAGGTCAGCCTTATCTTTGTTTTCATGGAAAAGTGTCCTGAATAGAAGGTAAGTTTTGAGTGAAGTTTGAAAAATAAATTAAAAACTCAATAGTATTTGTACAATTAGGACCTCTTAGCCAGTAATTCCCTTAGGATGATAAAAACAAGGAGAATTGAACACATCGTTCGATGTTTAGATTGATCATAGTGAAGAGGGAAAAAATCCATGAGATTGCTATTGGAATCTCAAATATAAATGTCGTCATTCAAATGTTATGAATATAAAGTTCTTGAGATTTCTATTGTAACAAGAAACATTCTTTATTCTTTTCCAATTTCCCAACCACTTATTATGGCCAATATTAAATTAATTTTTCACACAATAAACTATTTATATGAGCTGAAGAGACATGATAAAGAGTAAATTATAATTCTTATCTTTCAGATTCTATTATTTTACATGCATCATATGTTATTTTGTGTCGGGCAACTATTGATTTGTGTGTTTGGATCAAGCTTGGAGTGGGTTTAGCATCCCATCTTGTGGAACAGGAGCAAGAGGAGGGGAAAGAGGGACATTAGATGATATTGACAAAGAATAAAGAGTGTAATATTGGTAAATGAAATTTAAAGTAATTTCTACCTTTTTAGGCTATACGTAAATAAAATTTAAAGTATTTCTTATAAATTCCAATATTTTTATATTCTTATCGATTTACATTTTTTTGTTTGTAGGTAATAGTCTTCTATAAACGTTTGATTTGTGTGTTTGGATAAGGTTTTTGAGTGGGATAGCATCCATCCTGGGAACGGGAGCAAGGGGGAGAAGAAAGAGGAAACCTCAGATTATATTTTATACTGATAGAATAAAAGAGTTTTATACTGGTAAATAAAATTTAAAGTACAATAATTTGGACATTAAAAGTTGAAGTCTCTCTAGAATGAAAAATTTCCCTTGTTTCCTCGTCCTAATAAAATTAATGATTCTCAAGATCTGAACTGTGGTTTTCTTTTTTTGACACTTAATTATTAGTGAATTTTCACAAGCTAGATATAAGTTTCTAATCAATTGGCATGCCCAAAGGATTTGTTATTGTAATATGCTACCATGCAGTCTATGTAAAAGGGGAGGTGACCGCTTTTCCTCCTGGACCTCTTCCCCTAAACTATTTTCGGCAAACTTTCAAGGGCTAAAAGTAAGTAACTAGTCATGTGGTTACTGACGAACTCACTAAATAGAAGTCACAACTCACAGTATTATCCCATGAATACAAGATTTATAAAATAAGATATATCCATAGAGATGTTCCAGATTTGAAATATTGGTATCAGGAATGGGATCACCATAGGTTTTTGGCATCAGAATCGTCAATATTGGAAAATAAGTTGTTTTTACTCCGTTGTATCAGTATAAACTCAATCGTATTGGGAATTTTGTAATCGGCCAGAAGAATTGGTGATGGGCGATATTTCAAACCTTGGAGAAGCTCATTCAAGCTATACATGTTTTGTAGGACAATTGAAAACTTCATATGTTGCAATGTTTAAGAACAACTACTCCATATGAGCTATGTCAATTAGTTGATATTTTATGTTGTAGGGTTACATCCGTATATGGTACAACTAACTGAACTAACAATACCTAGGTAGCATATGACAGGAAATAAAATGCTGACATAATAAATTCTGATATCAAAGGATATGAACATGCCATGATCACTAATAGATAAGTGCAAATGTATAATATCGGATATGATGAATATTCTATTTTATTAATATGTATAAGAATTAATAGTTATCTCTTGCAGTACATGTACACATTGTGTTTATGTAGCATGGGTACTTTTATTGTGAAACCATACACTTCTATTATGAAGCCGTACATGTTTCCGACATCGTATCGGACACCCGCCCTTCTTTGGACACTTTTAGAACACTTTTTGAACTTATTCTCAGTCATATACAATTTTTTTTATTTAGGACATTTGTTAGGCACTTCTTGAAAACATGTTTAATATTTATCTTACACTTTTTTGCTCACATTACATATTTGAGATTTTATTTACTTCCCCGTTGTACCAAAAACTATACTTATAGTGAAATAAAAAATGCCATCAGATCTTAACTTGTGTAAAACTATGATAAGTTTAAATATATTTTAATATGAGAAGTTAGACACATGAAACTATGTGTATGAACTCCTGGATGCAAAGACATGACTATGCATGGATATTTATGCATCGTCATTATTATTATATTATTTGTGTCATGTCGTTGTGTCCCCGTATTCTACATTTTCTTAAAATGGAATGTCCCGTGTCCGTGTCCGTGTCTGTGTCCATGTAGTACCCATGTCCCGTGTCCATGCTTCTTAGCATTGTGCACAATGCACATCTCATCAATTACTAATTAATAAGGAGGCAAGATCTGAAAAACAGATATATGTACTTAAGCCAGCAGTCATTTATATAACTAGTAAAAGGGGGGACATCAAAAATGGAAAAACCATCAAATGTGCTGACACTCGAGCAGGTGCAACCCGCATTGTCCACATCTGAGATATAGTGAGCAGCCCAA
>JAVJIF010017443.1:0-104301 GCA_038442645.1 Agave tequilana
AAGCTCACAAGAAATTACCCACACAACAAGTCACAATAGCCACAGCACAAAAATGAAAACAGACCTCATCAACACTAGCAAAGATTCAAGAACCAACAAAAACACAGAATCGTTTGATCCAAAATCTCTACTATTTATTTATAGCAATGTTCACCAACAGAGACAACAACTGAACATCAGTTAACACAGAGAAAAAACAGAGAGAACAGCAGAGAGAGCAGCAGCAGATCAAAGACCCAAATCAGAGTCCCAACTCTAAGCATCAACCACATCCCCAGCATCATTTGAAGCCAGCACCATCTCCGGGTGCACCGCTCCGGTCCCCTCCAGCGCGTTCGGCCGCCCAGGGCCTTCAGCGCTAGGTGCGCCGCCTTTTGCCCCGATATCATCATTGCCCAAAAGTCGGCCCCTAGAAAAAATTCAACCAAACAAATCAATAACTAAAACTTTCATCAATCAATTTGGAAAAAAAAAAAAAAAAGAAATCTTCAAAAGTAAATGATTTTACCATTCTCGGAGATCCATCGATCTCAGCAACCTCCATTCCAGTCACGATCATTCCAGGCACAACCTCCCTGGTCATCCTGACAATCTCATCCTCCGCAGCATTCATGTCCAGCGCCTTCATCCCAGGCACGGTCTCGATCATCCCGACGCTCCTCAGCCTCTTCACCCCGGTGGCCCCGAACGGGCCATCGTGCCCGCAGGAGCTCACCACCACCTTCGCCTCCATGACGTTGGGGTCCATACACGACTGCGTGTCGTGGTTCATTGACACCAGAGCCCAGTTCGTGACCACACCGCCAACCCTCCCGTTCTTGATGATCAGATCCTCGGCCGCCACGGCGTTGAAGAGCTTGACGTTGGGGCGGGCGAGGAGCTTGCTCATGATGGTGGAGGTGAAAAGCGCCGCGTGCTTGATGACGACGTAGTCGTCGGCCTCGTCGTAGGGTACTTGGAGCTCGTCGAGGAAGAGGTGGGCGGGCTTGCGGACGACCATGGCGGAGAAGAGCTGACCGCCGAGCCAGGCGCCGCCGCCGGGTGAGACGGACTGCTCGATGATGGCGACGTTGATGGAGGGATCCTTGGAAAGCTCGTAGGCGCAGGAGAGGCCGGCGGACCCGGCGCCGACGACGACGACGTCGGTGTCGGCATAGGTGATCATGTCGGTCATGTAGCGGCGGGTCATCTCGCGGGCGACGATGGATTCCTTGATGGGGCGGAAGCGGAAGGAGGAGAGGTCGTACGAGGCCGAGATCGAGGAGGATTTGGCGGTGGTGGAGGAGATCTTGTCGGTGGCGGGGACGGAGATGTGGTGGCCAAGGAAGGAGGAGGAGGAGGAGTGGCGTGAGTCGAAGATCTTGGTGGAGAGGAGGGAGGAGGTGGCCATGGAGGCTGCCATTTTTGGGAAGGTTTTGAGAGGGGAGGGATTTAGGGTTTTTCCCTGTTTCGAAAAGAGGGAAAAATGTTGTGCGTTGGAGACTTGGAGTGGGATGGGGGCCGTGAGCGGGGTATGTGTAGGGGGAGGCGTGGGGGCGGGATATTTGTGGACACGTGGAAGATAAGTAGGGGGATGTGTGGATGCGGCTATTTTGGGAAGGAAAATTACTCTTTTTCTGGTGAGTTCTAAAATTTTCTCGATGACCCTCCAGATATTGTATAATTTTTTAAATAACATCTCTGTCTTCTTCTTTTTTTTCTATATCGTTTTTATTTTATTTTTTTTAAGAAGCGGAAGACTCCACCCTGCGCTCTCGTAGGATAGTAATTAAACAAGTTGCACTAATAAAATATATTCTCGAACATATCATAAAACAAAAAGGTACAAAGGAGAAGCAAAACAATATATAAATTAAAAAAGATATTTACTATGAGAGAACACATAATGTAAGTAAGAAGATTTAGTAAATATGATAAGTTTAGAATTTTGAAACAAGAGATTTGTCTATTTTAAGATTAATATAACGAAAAGACCATTCTATGACATTTTGGAACACGAAAATCGACCACTGTATGCGAAAGTTACAATATTTCAAGTTACAGGGTAGTTTCATAAATTTTGCAAGGATTATCTGTAAATTCTGAGCCAGTTTTATAAAATTTTAAATTGTGTTAATTAATAGAGTTTTTTGTTTTTTATTAGTTTTTTTCTTCTATTATGACTTTAAGTTCCTAATTATTTTTATTTTTCTATTTACTTTTTATTTTCTAGATTATTCTTTGAGTCAAATTAAAAATTTCATTTACGATAAATTTTATATTAAAGTGTTTCAGAAGAGTTTGAGTTGTATTAGAAACTTTTTTTTTAAAAGCCTATATTCACATCTCTTGAAACTCTAAGTGGGCATGATGAAAAACCTACATATCATAGTTTATACTTTTTACTTTTCGATGTGACTTATTAAATATTTAATATTAGCCAGGCGACAACACTTGCTACAGCCACTAGGCTACATTGAACATAAACTTTAGGATAAATTTAAAAAGAAAAGGAAAAGAAATATGGATGGCTAACAACAAACCAATTAATTATATTTCTTTATAAAAAACAGATGGATAAAATTATATCATAATATTAAGAAGTGAGGTACACAATTTACAAATTAAAAAATCCGAAGGTGTTATCTGAAATCCTATTTGGAGGGATCCTTTCTAGATATCTTTTCACGGGGAGCGCGGAAAAAGGGGAGAGTAACCGTTCAAATTTAGAGGTGGCATTCACTATCAGTGACAAGTGGGTGATTGGAGGGACTGTTTTTTCGACTTTCCATTCGGGGTGCTTGGTTGCTGCAAATGGGCTATAAGTCTGAAGCCCACTTACAACCACTCGTAGATCAAACAATTAATTTGTTATTTGTGGCTCAAAACTTATTTACAGATTCATTTGTAATATTTTTTAATTAATAAATTTATTGTCTTTAATTACTAAATTGACATTATTTAATTATGAGCTTATGTTGTTAATTAGGAAAAAAATTTCTACATCTACTTACTTTACTTCATAATTAGAAAAAAAACTCAGCTTCATGATTTTCTTCGCTACAGCCTCATCGATGTCAGCATAAATTGATTCCTCACAGCCATCACTCTTTATATATTCTCATTTCCTCATTTACCTTTACCCATCGCCCTCGTCGTTACTCTCTCCTCAATCTTGACCCTGATGCAGAGTAATTCGTGAGTCGACTTGCGCGATCAGGTCGCCATGAGGGTTAAAAAGGAGCAGCGGAGCCCCCAGACCATTTTTTTTGGATCAGCCTTTTATAGGTCTTGTTTGTTCGTGCTCGCGATAAGTTTTATTTGAATTTGTGATCGATGTATTTTTTAGATCTTGAAAGCATTGGGCATGAATCTATTAGCAGTGAACGGGGGTCTATTGTTGATGATGATGCTAATATGAGGACTACGACTCATGATCACAGTCCTCTGTAAGGATTGCGACATGGTTGCATTCCTTTAATAAATACTCAAAAACAAGGCATTTTGTATGGACTGCAACGATCATGATGAGGATTGCAATCATGGTCGAAGTCCTAATAAAAATTCAGAAACATGACATTTTTGTGAAGACTGTGATCACAGTCCTAATCAAGAAGATTGTGATCATGATCGCAATCCTATAAAAACTCAGAAACATGTTATTTTTGTGAGGACTGCGATGCGATCATGATTGCGGTCCTTATAGAGAGGATTTCGATCATGATCACAGTCCTATAAAGACTCAGAAACAAGTACTAATAAAAAGGAATGCGATCATGGCCACAGTCCTCAGAAATAAGGCATTTTTGTGAGGATCGCGATCATAGTCGCAATCCTCAGAAATAGGGCATTTTTATGAGAGCACGGTTCTCAGAAATAAGATACTAATGGTCCGCATTTTTAAAGCGATTACTTCAGAGCATTTGCATCTTTCGTCACTGAGGAGCGCTTCTACGCTTGACACTTAGGTGAACTGGTTGTTTAGAAAAGGTGGTGGCTGAAACAAATAAAATTATGAAGTTGAGTTTTTTTTCCTAATTACAATTTGACATGGAAGCTGTAGTAAAATCCCCCATTTAATAATAGTTAATATTAGACTACAATATTAATATTTTAATATTTAATATTAGATTAATATATTAATATATTAAATAATATTTAATATTAGATTAATGTTTTATTATTATTAAATTTAATAATATTAAATATTTTATAAATTATAAGATTAATATTTTTTAATTATTAGATTGATATTTTTATTATTAGGTTAAATTTTTTTAATTATTAGGTTATGTTTTAATTAATTTAATAATATTTAATTTAATATTTTTATTATTTAATATTAGATTAACAAATTTATATACTGAATAATATTTAATATTAGATTAATGTTTTAGTATTATTAAATTTAATAATAATTAATATTTTAAATTAGGAAAATTTTGCTACAGCCACCTACTTTCCTTCATAATTAAGAAAATAATCATCCTCTATTTTTAATTGCTACAGCCTCATTTATGTCAGCATAAACTTATTATTCCGATCACCACTTCTTTATATATTTTATTTCCTCTTTAACCATTACCAATTGCCCCTGCCATTGCTCTCTCCTCAATCCTGGCTCCACGCAGAGTAATTCGCGGATCAACCTTCACAGTAAGGTCGACGTGGGGGCTGGAAAGGGGGCGACCCCCGGAACAATTTTTTTTGGAATCGACCTTTTGTAGATCTTGTTTGTTCGTGCTCGCAATAAGTTTTATTTGTGTTTGTGATCGATATTGTATTTAAATCTGGAAAGAATTAGAAATCATTCAATGTCGGTGAAAGCGGGTCTGCTGATGATGGCGATGCTGATATGAGGACTGCGATTTATGGTCGCAGTCTTTTATTAGAAGTCACAGTCTTTTATAAGAAGTCATGTTCTTTTTATTAATTGAAAAGTAAGGTATTTTGTGAGGACTGTGATTATTATCGCTGTCCCAATATAGGCCGGGAAATTATGTTTTTGTGACGACTGTGATCTAATAAAGACTCAAAAATAAGACATTTTTGGGAGGACTATGATTATGATCGCAGTCATAATAAAGAGAATTGCAATCATGGTTGCAGTCCTATAAAGATTCAGAAACATGACATTTTTTTTTTTGAGGACTGCGATCATGGTCGCAGTCTTAATAAAGAGGATTGTGATCATGATCACAGTCTTATAAAAACTTAAAAATATGACAATTTTGTAAGAATTGCTATCATGATCGCAGTTCTAATAAAAACTTAAGAAATAGGATATTTTTTTTGTGAGAATTGCGACAGTCCTTAGCTTAATATCACTGGGGCAAGTTTTTTTCACCGAGGGTGCCCTTTCTTTTAAAAAAAGAGGTGGATGAAGTGAATTAAATTTTTTGAGTGAATTTTTTTTCAAATTACGGTTTGACATAAGTGACTGAAACGAAATCCCTCTTTAAGTTATTAGATTAATATTTTCAATTTTTAGATTAATTTTTTAATTATTGATTAAAGTTTAATTTTGTGGTCCACTTGTAAACTCACTTACACTTGTAGGCTCAATTGCACTTACAAACTCAAATAATTAATTTTGTGGCCCACTTGTAGGCCCACATGCAAATCTTACTTGTAAGCTCACAACCAAACGTTGTAAGTGACAAAATAGTTTCTCACTTACACTTTCACATCGCTAGCTAAATACTTGAAAACTATACAAAACTTACTTGTAACTATAAATTTTTTTTGTAATTATCACTTATGACTTGCTGTCCGCTTGCTTGCAGCAACTAAAAAGGCCCTTGAGTACAATCACCATTGAGGTGAACTCACCCTGAATACAGTCATAATGAGAGATGACTGTCTACTGCTCCTAACCAAAATGAAAAGATCCAATTTTCAACTTACATTATCTTAGATTTTAGTCATGTTCGAGTTAATACTCAATACAATCTTTTCAACTTGATAAAAAAAATCTTTAACCTTTTTCACGTCCGTTTCATTCCACCACCCCCACCAAAAACCAACCAACCAAAAAACAAGAGGAAAAAAAAAAATAATGCACGGGTGGTCACACTACGAACATGAAGTCATGTTGACACACAAGATCCATGGAGTAGGCCAAACAACTTTGTGTCTGTGATTCTTTTGGCCTTTGCAATATCTTCTCTCTTGACAGAAAATATCTCTATCTTTTTACAATGAGGTTCACACACACCGATCTTTTTCTATCTAGAGATCATGTATATTTTGATTATGACGCATTGCTTCTCTTGGAGTGTACTTTGTATGAGCTTCTCATTTTGCCCATCCACAAGCATCTGCGTTTGTGACTTTGTGTATTGTCCACATATGTGCCAAAATGCTCTTTATAGATATTTTAGAGCAAGTGCTGACACTTGAATGTGACGTTTGAAAGTTACACGATCACGGTCGATCGATCACATATCACGCCATAATCACATCTATTTTTGACATTAAATGGACATCTTTTGAACTTCATTTTCAGCGAGTTCACCATTTTCTGTTTTATTAAAGATTTGGTTTGGGTCCGAAGGAGAGCCACACATCTAGGCAAGAGATCATGAACTCGAGCTTTCTGTGTGCGCCCTGGATTTTGAGTTTGATTCTCACTGTCCTTGATGAGAATACCAAAGTGATTTCATGCATACTTACACAACCAAAGCTTGAAGAAGATGTCGACCACGGAACTCGTCTTGGTGAAGATGTCAAGATGTTGGCATTCCAGTCGTTCACCAAGCTGTTACCAAGAATATTACAGTAAACTCTGTTAGTTCCGAGTTTTCCAAGAGTGATTATTATTGATTCCCTAAACTTCAATATGAGAGTCTTTGAGTTCATGCAGATCTGGGATTTAGATGAAACACAGAAACCAAAGAAACACGCGTATCTGCCGAAGATGAAACAGGCAGCGAAAATGTTTGACACACACACACACTCACACACACACAATCATCATATGAAAAAGTCCAAAAATATTTCATCAGATCAAACCAGCAACCAAGAGAATGGTTCACCAAATATCTTTCATAATTGAAATCCAGTGTTTTTCTCTGAAGTTAATCTCTGAAATACGAACACAGTACTTAATATGGCTTTGCATCATCCGCATGCTTGAGGGTAAGAAAGCTGTAACATTTTTATCCCAGTTGAAGCACACAGCCACTGGGTTCCATTGCACCTTAAGAAAGGGATCTAATAATTCGACATCATATTCTTATATCCTGGAAATGCCCACAACAAAAAGCAAAGAGTTAGATATCTCCCCAATTATAACTAATCATAACTGGAAAGCTAGAAACCATAGAGATCTATATAAAGCCATACAAACTACATGACAGTATGTATTATAGAAGATACCAATTAATCTATACTATATATACTACCTATAAAAACACCAATAGTGTTTTCGTCGAGAGCGTTTTGAGACCATTAGGGTATCATAATAATCCTTATCTTTGATTGAGAAAAAGAGAACCTATAATAGGATTAGTGTATTGAGCCATTGTTATAGAAATCCTCATCGTTTAGTGATAAAAAGAATATCAATCAAAAAGGGTTTCCAAATCAAATCACTCATGATGAGAAAAGAAGAATCTTAATTAAAATAATTAAAATATTCTTGTCATGCAATCACAGTTTCAAAAAGGAAAATTCTCCTTTCTACAATGTTCTACTCTAATCATGATTGTAATTGTTTAACCTATTAGATTTCCTCCAAGAAGTTTTGTTTCCCTCACTCAACGAGAAACAAAATGTTAAAATAAGAAAAGTATATAGATGCAACTAGAAGAAAAGATACAAAAGAAAAATAAGTTTATAATTTTTGTTATATATGTTTTTTTTTTCTCTTTTTCCTTTTTAGATGTAGTTTTAATAAACAGGTTTTTGGATAGATATTTCGTTTTATTAATATGAATTTGATAGCAAATTTTCTATGAAACTTATGAACTATTTCAAATTATAAAAGCTACTAACCAATTGTTGGCTTACATCGGAAAGTCGTGATGTTTTAAAGGCAATTCAAAACACGAATAAAAGTTTCAAGAGAAAGGCAAGCTTACACTCTCAAATTTTGCTTTTTTATTACTCTTTTTCTCTTTTAAGTGTACTTTTATTTGATAATAACTATGTTTCTTCTAAATTTTTTTATAGAATTTGATGTGCTCCTACTTAGATAATTTTAGTTGATGATTACGAAATGAAATTCATAGCAAAATTTTGATTGATAAAAAAAAAATTCAAACAACAAAGAATTTCAAACTCATGTACACTTAGCGCACGTGCATTTTACTAGTATGAGAAAATTACTGATTACCATTGTGTTTACTCTTTAATACGCTATTGGTGATAAGACTTATAAGAAAAGGGTTGGCAATTGAATCTGCAAAGCTTTCCCATAAACCCAGGTCATTTTATTGATGGAAGAACTACTTGAGGAAAAAATTAAACTAGAAACTTTTCAACTAGATTAAATTTCTTTACCCTCCACTCTCTCAGGACAACATTCAGACTAATAATATACAACTCCAGAAAATACAAGTCAAACTGAAAACTTACGAAAATGAGGGGAAAATAAAAATAAAAAGGAAACAGAAAAGTGACACATGTTGGTGCGAAATTTTATGTGAATATAAAAGAGTTACTTAGTATGTTAACTTACTATGTAGGCTTTCTTAGATTAGTGTGCAATATTTCTATGAATAGGGAAACTCAACAAACAATTCAGGTTATCAAAAGTACAAGGCCTGGTGACCTCAAGCCAGTACAATAAACGACTGATACAGAATACTTCAATGCTGACAAGCAATAATACGCAGTTATGCACAGTTCGAAATCTCAGAATCGGAATCAGATGACACTTTTAGGTATCACAATTGACTATTTCGGTCACATCGGCTATTTTGTCTTGGTAATATCAATCTCGGTCGAAATTTATTTAAAAAATAATTTGAAATATTTAAAATATTATACTGATAATTCGTAACATTTTGACATATTTTTTAAAAATAATTGATGAAATTAGAATCACATTTATACAACACATTACAATAGAAAACAATTGATGCAAAGACATATATTGATAGGATATTTTACAAAGGCATTACAATACAATTAATCTAACAAATTAATTATATTACAAGTAATTATTTCATGACAACTATTTTCTAACGTTTTCTAAAATTAACTAGTTAATTATATTCATGTTTTGTAACTAAAATTTAACAAATTTAAAAAAAAAATAAGTTTAAACAATTAATCTAACAAACCAATCTACAATTAATCTAACAAATCAATTATATTTTACTTAATTGTATTCATGACAACCATTCTCTAACCATTTTCTAACATTTACTAAATAATTTAATTACTTATATTGGAGACAACAAGTTATTGCCCATTTCTAACCATTTTTTAATTTTTAAAAAATAAAATTTTAAAAAACAATTAATATAATAAATTATTCCTCTGATTAGTTACCAATTTTGATTTTTTCCTCGAAATTTTCTCTTTTAAGAATTGTTGACAAGAGATAGGAGTGTTTATAATCTTTAGTAAGAGTAAGCATGAGATTCTTTCGGACTCGAGAATAATCATTATACTCACGAGGTACCGAAAGCGATATAAGATTTGATACTACTACTACTTTGTGGTCTCAGATTAAGAGATTGATGGCATCCAAGAGACAGTATGGAGTCGTTATCAATTAATCAAATTTTTGTGATGCATAATCGAGAAGATACTGTTGAATTTGTCATAGTTTGATAATAGTTGTGTTGGAATCGACCAGAATCAAGATGGAATAAGCCGATGTCAAGTGATTCTGACCGATTTCTGCCGATTCTAACATTGATAGCGGCTGATTCCTATCGATTCTGACTGATCCCGGCCGATTCCAATTATATACCACCGATTCTATCTCGACGTCGACCGATTCTGATACGAATTTGCCGATTCATCTCAGAATCGGCCGATTCTTCGAACCATGATAATATGATTATAGGCCAGTGGTGACCTCAAGCCAATACAATAAACGATTGAGACACAATACTTCGATGCCAACAAACAATAATATGATTACTGCATCTGAAAGAGAAATATTTTAGCAATATCTGCATGGAGGACCCACATGTCCACCTTGTCCCACCATTAGTCCAATATACAATACCCAGTATTTTATATGATGTAAAACATCCATTCCTTATATGGATGCATAAGTGGACATCAAGACTTCTTACTTGTAGAAGACTGGTCTTTCCAGCTTGAATCACAACTTAAATGTACTGTTTATGAGGATGTGCTGCTCTAGTAGTGAGGAATCTGGTTTTTTGACTGATGTGCAAGGCTTGCATGAAAGAAGAACATGCCATTATGTCCTTGAAGCACCCAGACCCCTAGCTTCAAAAGAAAAAATGAAATTCTAAGCATAATCATTTTAAATGTGAAACAGGTGATATAGATTATCAAAAAAATCATAATCTTTACAAGCAAGACACCCATATCCAATGTGTTGACTTGAAGAAAATAATCTCTGCTAAACTTAGAAGTTATCTAGAATTGTAATACTATGGACAATTTAACATTCCATAAAGGAGATTTCATGTTGTTTCTGGTTGTGGCTTACATTTTTTTCACACTACTATAAATAGAGAAGATAAATCATGATTAGTTGCAAACAAATATTCAATTTCAAAAGTTGGATACTCAAACTCATACTGCAATCTGTACATAAATGCATGTATATAGTAATACTATAATTTGATATCAATGCTTAGTAGGACTTAACTGAAATGATCTTTTTATTGCCTATCTACCATCAGGTCCATCGCCTAAGAACTTCTCGAGAGCATGTTCAAGTTTTCACTGGTGGTTTCTGAAGCTATAGGAACAAAAATCCATACATGAAGTTGCATCATGGCAGAACTGCGAGGCAGCAATAAGCGTATGTGAGCTAAAGGATTTGGTAGTCAATCCTGGAAGAGGGTGATTCTAAATACTGGATCATAGACTCACAAGGAGCATAAACAAATCTGTAATCAATGATATCGGACACGATCAACAGTGGACTAACAACACTGACATAGCGAATCAATGCTAGCTGGAAGAAAGAAAAACAAAATTAAATGAAAATTTTCCAGATTTTAACCAGATCATTACTGAACATGAGGCAATCACAAATCTGTATCCAAGTTCCCAAGATAACTGTTTCCCTGAGTCATTTATATATCTTCATATATGTCAACCATGTGACTCTGCAAATCCTACTTTTATGAAGGTATGATGATGTAGCTAAACTTCCATAGAGTTCCCTTTAAATACCTCTGTTTTATACAATCTCTCCTGAAATCGTGTTCCGTTTAATTTCTTCTCTTTACTATGTAGATATATACATTTCAAGCAACTATATCAAACCTCTTGTGTCCATGGGTTTATAGAATTTCCCTATCATGTATGTGCATTTATGTCATCAACATGTAGCACCTGGATGTCATACCACCAAAAGAAAGTGTGATTTTGATGCAACAGGAATAGGTGGGGGACACAAGTCACACAACTTCGAGTGTTCAACCCTCAATTTGTTGGAGATTGAGCAAAAAGAAGGATGCAATCGACCTTGAAATTTGATCTACATGTTCTCAGAGGAGAAAGGTATGTGTGAAGGGAAGTATGACATCTTTGGGATGTATCTCTGGCCAGCCACCATTAAAAAAGATATCAAAGGCTGACTGAGAAAGAAACAGAGACTAGAGATTTATGATGATTTAACTCCAGAAAGAAAGGCCTTCAAAGGCTCGGATGATCCAGGCTCAGGCTGTAATTACTGAATTTTCTCCCACTAACAAATGTTTCAAAAAGAAGAACCATATGCAAAGAGCCAGACCCTTAAGAAAATCAAGGCATAAGCTTAATGTGAAAAGCTTAAACTCCATGAATTCATTTTTATTTTAAAGATTGCAAAATCACATATAAAATCAATTAAATACAACCAATAATAATATAAAGAACTCAAAAAGAGAGTGATTCAATATATCTTAAAACTTCGCGACTAAAAAATTGTGAAAGGAGTGAGCAGGGGACTGTCCCCAGTGGTCGTTAGATATTGTGCGCATTTTGCTGGTAGCAAGGGAAATGAGAACTAGTGGATAAATAGAGAAAACTAGGAGATGAAAGAGAATTTGTCAGCATTACTGCTTGGGTGGCAATTGTTGGTGACTACAACTTGAATCAGATCATAAAGCACATGGAAGCAAAAGGGTTGAGATGGAAAGCAGAAATGGGAGGGACTGAGGATGATTTTATGTCAAACTATGTGTTTCAGTGCGTGAGAACAAAGCAAATGGGTACAAGCTTTAGTCTCATGCATAGGATATAAAAGTTAGTCATTTAACTAAGAATAGGAGATGCAGCAATTGCTACTGTAACTCCTTGGCACACCAAATTGAGCTTTGATGAGAGCATCACGCTGCTGAGACGACTTTTTGATCGAGTCTATTCTAGAAGATGACGTGATGCCTTCCTTTGCTTTTAACTGTTTTTATTTTTAGTTTATTTTGCTAAATTTAGTGGTGTTTTATTTTATGTGGACGTTTAGTATCACATCAGTTGTTTCCTAAAAGTGCACTTTTATAAAGCCTATAAATAGACCCCTGAGACTTCTCTTTGATTTAATTATTGAATGGATATAATTATAAAATTTTCAATTAAAAAATTCTTGATACTATTATCTTGAGTTTTGAGTGTGAAGCTCGTGATGTAAAGAGTGTGAAGCCCAAAACTCTATCCAAATTCCCAACTCCTTTTAAAACCCTAGTTTCAATTTTTTTTTTAGTTTGAAGGCGAATGTGATCCATTTGTTTTATATCAATTTTGGTACTATAGCTAATTGATATTCAATCCCCTTCATTTCCATCCCCCTCTCCTTCCCAAAAAAAAAAAAAAAAAAATCTAGCTATTTTTTTCTCCCAAATCCTAGTCCTAAAGTCCAAACCTTAGTTTTTCTCAAACTCTAGATCTATTCAAAAAAAAAAAGAAAAAAAAAAAAACAAATCTGAAACCTCGATTAGATCTTTAAAAAAAATAATGTTCATCTTCCCCACCTCCCTCTCATGTACTGTTCATCTCCTTCTCAAAATTCTTTACCTCCTTCCCTCGTCTTCACCACACCAACTCCATCAACTCCTCCTTCCTGTCATCACCAACCGTCGACGAGTCAGAGCACCACCGTGTCATCTTCCCACGCCGCCACAACATCCATAAAAATCAGTGTTGCTCGTCATCATCCTCAACGACTTCAGCACCTCGCCCACCGCCTCGAGATCTCCTAGCGGCCTCGAGCTCTGTCAGAGATCAACCCCATCGACGTCGACAATCGCAGATCCTCGCCGAGATTCCCGCTGCCAGATCTTCACCGAGATCCTCGCCTTGCCACCAGATCGCCTCTCTGTCGCCATCAGATCAGCACCACCTACAACCACCCATAACCGTCATCATCGTCGCCAAACTCTAACTGTATTAACTCAGGGATCGGGCTGATTTTTTTTGTTGTGTTTGATCTCGGGTTTGAGTTCTCAACCCGCTAAGAAACCCGACCCATTTACAACCAAGATCTGACCTGCCAGAGTTGGCTTAATTGCTGACATCAGCAGCTCAAATGCTAATTTCAGCGGCTCCGCTCGAGCCGACCCGAGCCATGACTTCGAGCCGACTCAGCCCAGATTGAGTTGCCTCAGTGAGTTGAGCCGAGTTGACTCAACCCCTGACTCGGCTCTGACCCAGTTCAGTTCTTCCGAAGGCCTCATTTTAAACCCGAATCGAACTGTTTTTGAAGTAGTAGACTCATGGAGGTCAGGACTACGCGTCTATAGCCTTCATATTCAAGTTCAAGCTTCGATTGTCTATCATGTAATCGTTGAATTTCTTATTCAGTTATTTCTTTCACTTAATTAGATAGATAGTTCTGAAAGTGTCGCAAGATAGAATCTATTAGATGCCCTGTTTTAAATATCGGCCGAATCGGCCGAGATATCATCCGATATCTTCTTTTTTTGCCTGCTGCCGATACGATATGGGAAAATCGTTCGTCATATCGTTTGCAGCAAAAAACGTCCGATAATATCGGCCAATAAATCGCCCGATATATCGCCCGATATGAAATAAGTTATTTATTGAACGGCTGCGTGTATATTATTTTTACTGTCTTTTCATGCATATTACATCATTTTTATTAGGTAGATGATATCTATGACATTAAACCAACTTTTAATTATGAATATTTTATAATATATAGTGTCTGATATGAATACCTAATATGCGCACGTATCACCGATATTCGATATCCGGTATGAAAAAAAACCCCATCCAATACGATCCTGATATCTGATGTTTAGAACCTTGATTGATTGTTGCCCACAAAAAAGAGAGTTTGTGTGAATCTGACCTTGAGTGAAACTTAAATTGAAATTAATTGTGCAACTTAAATAACTTAAATCAGTAATCACTTAAATTGATTTGAAATTTATTGTATTACCACGTGTAGTTTAATTATTGTCCCAACATTACATTTTCTTAATCATGTGTTAATTAATAAAACTTAAAGTTGGTATTATTTATTATTAATTTAATCTCTAATTCCTCCTACATTAGCATACTCACCTTAGGTAGTTTACAATTAGGATTAGTTAAAAATTTGCATGCCAATTAGAAGTGGGAGAACTTTTCAGTAGGAGAAACTTCTTCACCAATGGACCATAGCCTTAAAGGTACACTTAACGCACTCATTACTAGGATGGACCAGATGGACCGATGACCACAAGAGTTTAAAGATCAAGCTGATGCCAGTTGCAAGGATTTAGCCACACGGCTTGATAAGTTATAAACAAATAGAAAGAGAACCCCAGACTCCTTAGATGAGAACGAAGCATAGGTGAGCTCAACCCTACAACACAGGGGACACATATGCCCAATATATCAAAAGTGTAAAAGTAGATGCTCCTTCTTTCAATAGACGTTTAGACCCTTAAACTTATGTAGTTTGGCAACTAGTTATGGATGTTGGCATGACATGTCTGAGTCTAGAAAAATTTGATTCGCCAGGGTGAAACTAACTGGAGAAGCTGGACAATATTGAGAAAACCTTAAAAGGATGATGAAGTATAGAAGGGATGATTTAGTTGAGACTTGGGAGGGTATGAAAGAGAAGCTTGTGTTGAAATACATTCCACCTTCCTTCAATCAGCAGTTATTGGACAAGTAATATATGTTAACTCAAGGAAACAAGTCAGCCATCGATTACATCGCAAAGTTTGATGAATACTTGAATCGGTGTGGTGTAATCGAGTTTGAGTTTCCTGAACACACCCTTTCTAGATTTAGGTCACGTCTTAGAGAAGATTACTGCTGAGAGCTCATAGCTCGAGGCATCACGACTCTAGAGTAGGCATATCAACAGATCACTGATTTAGATGAGTTTATGTTGGCCCAAGTTTACAATCACCCGGTTTTTAGAGTTTTGATGATTACAAAACTATATAGTTATTTGTACTAATCATATTTTAGTGTTTAAGTGTGTTTCAGGGTTCTAAGGATTCAACATGTTTTCTTCCCTAAAGGAAGGTATTATTGACTCAAGTTGACTCAATTCGGAATCAAGGATTCAAGCTATTCAACATTGCGTATGGAGAAGCCCAAATTTGAAGATCTTGTAGTCACCTAGAACCATTGTAAGAATTAGTATGTTAAAGAGTAAGGTTATGATAAGTTGGCTCAAGAAAACACACACACACTTTCACTTTTTAAAATACAAGTTTTGTTTTGGTTAGTTGGATTAGGTGCATGTATTGATTGATATACATGTCTCAAAATATTTCATATTTTTACATCTAGTTTAAAACATGTATCTCATCCCCTATAGCGTGCTACTTAAACATCAAACCATTTAAAAATATTTTAAAAATTCTTCAAAGTTCAAAAATATTTTCAAAAGAAATCTGTTCAGGCCTAACGGTTGACCGGGCGGTCGACCGGATCTATTTCAGGCCAGATCGGTCGGCCGGGCCGGTCGACCGGGCCTTATGGCATTGGCGTGCACGTTTGTGCACGTCTGCCGGTCGACCGGACCGGTCGACCGACTGACAGACCCTTGCTCTAGAGTTTTGTCGGTCGACCGGGCCAGTCGACCGACAGATCAAACCATTCTTTTCAATTAGCCTGCGGTCGACCGGTTGGTCGACCGAGTCTAACAGATCTTTTGCCAGATAGACTGCCAGTCGACCGGCCCGGTCGACTGACAGCCGCCAGCAGCCCCCAACGGCTAGTTTCTTGGAATCTGTTTTCTGGTTTGATTTTGATGTTTCTTTCAGCTATTTCTGATTTTCTTGTGGCTATAATCTGACCTATGACCTAGATTAAATGATGAAATGCTCTTATCAAATCCCTATAAATAGATGTCATTGGTCCTTTGTTGAAGACAAGAAAAATCCCCATTGTTTTTAAGTTTCAAAAGAAAAGAAAAGTTTTCAAACTTTCATTCTCTAAAGTGCTTTCTTGGTTAAAGTTTTCAGTTGTTTTCCAAGCTCTTTCACTTCTTTACAACTGAAATTTTCTCACTTCACTTCTTGAGCCAAAAATCATCTCCACTCTATAAGAAGTTGTAAGAGAGAGTTTGTGGTCTTTTGATCACCAAGTGACTTGTCTTTTCTTGTATTGAGATCCCTCTTGTATAGAGATTGGATTGGTGGGAGTTGGGTACTCCGGTCTTGTGTAGACCGATTGTAATCCCCTTGGGTATAAAGGTTCCGGTGTGAAAATTTCCTTTGTGGATTTAGTAGAAATCCTTCACGGTGGTGGAGGCGGGGACGTAGAGCAGTGGCTCGAACCTCGAAACAAATTACTTGTGTTTGCGATTGGTTTCCTATTGCTCTTCATTGCTTTACATTCTTTACTTGTGATATTGTTTGTTTGCTCTTCACCATTTCAATCATTTCATTGACTTGTATTTTTCGGTCTTTACTCATCTCAATAAGAAAGCAATTACGCGCCTCAACTCATAATCTAGAGGAATCAAAGAGGAGAAGTTTTAGAGCCCTTCACGGGAAATTCAGCTTCAATTTCTTGTTTTGAGTGACCGCTTGTATCATACATATATTCTTGTTTAAAAAGATCATTAGATTAGCATTAGCACCTATTCACCCCCTCTCTAGGTGTTTTTCAATTGGTATCAGAGCTTTGGTCTCTAGGCTCTTGGTTTAACAACCTTAGAGAGATCCTATATTGCTAATCACTCTATTCATATTTCATCCTCATATACTTAGTAAAAATGGCAGAAAGAATTAAGACCCTACCCAAGTTTGATAGCCTTAACTTTCCCGTATGGAAGGTTAAGATGACCGTATTTTTGTAATCCTTAGGGAGCAGGGTTGCAAAGGCGGTGACCAAACCTTTTAGTGCACCCCTTGGTGATGAAGACACTTGGTCCGATATTGCCACGAAAGAGTTAACGTTAATGCTAGGGCACACTATGCCTTACTTCAAGCTCTTAATGACGATGATATTTCTAGAGTCATTCATTGCAAATCCGCTTATGAGATTTGGACTCACCTACATGTCACTCATGAGGGAACTTCATAAGTAAAGAGGGCAAAAATCGACCTTCTTTGTTCCCAATATGAAAACTTTTCTATGCAAGAGAATAAAACCATAGATGATATGGTTATTAAGTTTACAAAGATTACTAATGGTCTTTCTTCTTTAGGTGACGGCATTAATAACGATCAAAAAGTGAGGAAGATCATCCGTGCACTCCCTCCATCTTGGGAAGTCAAAGCCACAACTTTGAAGGAGCTCAATGACAAGGAAGAAATGGAGCTCATCGACCTCATTGGGAATCTCAAGACCTATGAGATGGAAAGAAAAGTAAGAGAAGAGATGGCTCCTCCCAAGAAGAAAGCAATCGCCTTCAAGAGCTCTTCCACCTACTCCGACGAAGACGATGAAGAAGAGGATGATGAAGATCTTTCTCTTCTTGTAAAGAATGTTCAGAGAATGTACAACAAGACTAAATTCCAAAATAGAAGGAGATGGCAAGATAAAGAAGAGAAGAAAATCATTTGCTTCAATTGCCGGAAGCCGGGTCACATTATTGCGGAATGTCTAGAATGAAATCACCTAGAGGGAGGGTGAATAGGTGATTAGCTAATCTAATGGTCAACTAATGCGGAATTAAAAACTAAATGCAACACACTTAATGTAACCAACGAGTGTAGCCGAATTCCCGGTGAAGGGCTCTGAACTAACTCTTCTTGATTCCTCTGAATGAGAGTTGAGGTGCTATATGAAGCTCTCGTGGTTAAACACAAGTGAGGCACACACAAATAACCCAAGCATGTATATGATATGACAATATGAATAGATGCACAATGTAAGAGAGAGAGAGTTAAGAGAAAGTGGATCAATCGCTAACACACGGATATGTTTCGAGGTTCGAGCATACAGCTCTACGTCCCCGCCTTCACACAGAAGAATTTCCACTAACTTGTCCACATATGACTTCCACACATGGAACCTCCACTGAGTATTTGGGGCAATACAATAACCGGGAGTACACAACTTCTCTCTTTACAAACACAACCTCTACACTTACAGGCTAGGCACAAAGCCACCACAAATCACCTTACAAATGAGGGATAGGCACAAAGCCAAACTACAAATCAACCTCTCACTAGAGGGATAGGGCACAAAGTCACCACTCCAAAAATCAACCTCTACACAAGAGGGATAACACAAAGTAGGAGGGTTTACAACTTAGTGATCAAAATACCACAAACTAATTTCTTTTCTCACAAAATAAAGATCCTAATAGATAGGATAGAATGATAGCTCAAGTGTGGAAAATAAAGAGTTTGAAAATTAAAAACTCAAAAAAAACTCTAAGGAAAAACTCTAGATAGAATTGAAAATGAAGATCAAACCAATTCCCAAAGAATTTTCTTTTCAATGATTTTCCAACCCCTTTTAAAAACAAAATAAAGATGAAATCTTTAAAGCTCTAAAACTCTTTTTAAACTTGTAATAAACACTAGAGAGTATAGAAATTTTGGCTCTTGAAAAACATTGTAAAAACCAACTCTCAAATGGGGTATAAATAAACCATTATAAAATCTCCCCGTTGGCTGGCAGAAGGTCAAAATTGACCTTCCGGTCGACCGCCCGTCGACCGCGCCCAGGACCAGAGAGCAACGGCTCTCTGGCCGGTCGACCTGGACAACCCGAGAGTAGGTTGCCTTAATCGGTCGACCGCTCGGCGGTCGACCTAAGTGGCTGGCCTGCGTGCACGTTCTTGTGCACGTCGATTGACGGCCCGGTCGACCGCCAGAGCCTGGCAGGGCTGATTATAGGATTAAAACTTGGGTTTTTAATTAACAAATAAATCCCATAAAATCTCTAAAAATCCACAAAATAGTTTCAGTATAATACTTTGATATATAAACATGTTTGAGTGAAATCAAATCATGTTACAAATATTTTAAACTATTTTTGTAACTTAGAATTTTTGCTGAAAACCAAAACTCGTATTTTCCAAAACTTAGATTTTTGAAATGAAAAATCGTTTTGTCCAAAACTTATCCAAATACAAAAACATGATATTGAAATAACTTTGAAGCATGTTGTATATGGCTATAATCCAATATACATATAAAGATATATATCAATATTTTGGACAATAAATTCGAAAACAAGTTTTGTTTAAATACAAAACCCAAACTCATGAAATAGACTATCAAGCTAAGTTTGTTTAAATAGTTGAAACATAGATGTATATAGAACAAATTTAATATACATTAAACCATGTAAACTTGTTTTGATTCTATCTATTCATGAAAACCAAGATCGGTTAAACCAAAAACTGAAAACCAAAATATGAAACGTGTGTGTGTTGTGAACTTGAGCATATCACACTATCTAATCTTTAACAATAGATCTAAACTAAAAACTAAACAATGTACCAAAGTCTTCTTGACGAACTCCGTCTTCAAGTTAACTCGATCCAAACGTGATCCACCGAGCTTGACTCCAAATGAGTACTAGATATGAACTTGACGCTCGGGCTCTTGAATCACCATGTGAAAGCTCCAAAACACCATTTTGAAGCTAATCACCTACTAATATCTTGGTTAAGTATCTGAAACTAAACATCACAAGATTATTAGTAGACTATAACTACATGAGTTAATCATCATCAAAACTAGAGTGGAAGGCCTTTGGGCCAACAATCTCTCCCTTTTTGATGATGACAAAACTCATGAAGTTATATATGCATGGATTAAAGTTAAGCTTCAAGGAAGCTCCCCCTTAACTCATGCATAGCAATAAATAATAAAGATATGCAATGAATGCTAATCATGAATATGCATAAGCATGCATAAAACAATGAAATGTTCTTGATACCAAAAAAAAATAAATTTTCTTCCTTCAAATAAACTTAACATAAACATGTTCTTAAATAAATTTCTCTTGATACCAATAAAAATTTCAATTTGAAATCTTAATCAATAAGAGCTATTGATACCAATAATAAAACTTTTAATAAAAACTCTTGATACTAATTGAAAGATAATCAATAAAAACTCTTGATACCAATAATAAAAAATTTAATAAAAGTTCTTGATATCACCAAAAACAAAACAACAAATACTTCTCCTCTTCGAATAAACATGCATATAAACTCAAATACTTCTCCCCCTTTTTGTCAATCATCATCAAAGGGGTCAAAGAAAACCTATAAAAACATGTTCTCCCCTTTTTGTCCGAAACAAAAATACTTCAAGGGGTGAAATCAAAAACAAACATTATGATACCAATTAAAAATATATATATCAATTTAGTGCATCATGATAGCAATTGAAAATAAACAAATTGAAATTCAAATTAACATTCTGATATCAATTAAAAAAGTAAACCTATAGATAATCTTGATACCAATTATAAAAATTAGTACCAATTGAAAATATTTTACACTTTTGATACGAATTTGAAAAACATAAACCAATTGAAGATATTTTTTATTAGAAGCGTATGATACCAAATTAAAAATCAATATCATTTTCAATCATTTTTCATCATAAAGTGTGAGAGTAAAATACCAAGGGTAAACAAAAATACCAATTGAAATTTAAATACCAATTGAAATGTAAAGCATGAATTTTCTCTCTCTTTATGAAAAACTAATAGAAAATATGCATAAGCTTGTATAGGATACCAATTAAAAAATAATCAATTGAAATATAATAGACATTAAGAAATCAAGCTTAGCATACCCAAAATTTGTGCTCAAAGATATAGAGATATAGTAAGCACAAATAAATCATATATATATGTATGAAAAGATAAATACCAATCGAAATTGATATTATATGAAGTGTAAGCATACATATATAAAAACATATATGAGTATACAAAAGAATGTCAATAGTGATACCAATTGAAAAGATCCAATGATACCAATTGAAGCTATAATAAGATCAAGTGTATAACTCATACTACCTACCACCCATTTCATGCACATGTTTTAAATGGATTTTCAATAATGAGCATACAAGGCATGGTCGCCCAACCAACCGCCCTTTAATGGGTGGGGGTTTTTAAAAATAAGTTTGAAAATATAGTATGTTTGAAAAACTATACCATAATGAAGAATACGAACTAGTAATATGAAACATTTGAAAACTAGTACGAAATCCTTCAAGTAAGAAATAAAATACAAATATATTTCATGAAAAGTATGTAGATCACATGATCACTAAACACTCAACATCTATATAGGCATATATCATACTCATGAAAATCAAAATCATGAGAGAAAACATTAACTAAAGTGAGTGTACAAGTGTTATGTGAAATATATCATCATGAAGATAGACAATCAAGCTCAATATGAAATTCCTTAAAAACATGAAAATCATCAAAACTAGAATCCTTCAAAGTATATGTATGTCATGTACAAACTAAAGTATACATACATATACTAAAGTATACATACATATTCAAACATAACGAGTCCACAAAAGTATATGCATGGAGGCAAGTGGCTCAAGGATGTATATGCATAACTCATAGTTTAGACAAAATAGACATATACATGAAGTTAAAAATAAATATGAAAAACATGTACAAAATGGGAATACAAGTCAAAATGTATGAATCATCAAAACTAGACTACACTAGTACATCTAATGAGTACAAATGAGCGTTCAAGTACAGACATATAATAATTTATTTGTGGCTCACTGGTTATAAAAGTATATACCTAAGTTTTAATGAAAATAAGCATCTAAACATGTAATCAAAACATGAAGCATAGAAATCAAAACAAAAAGTGCAAATGCTTAAACAAAACTCATATGATCATTATGGTAAATGCACATGCATTAGATCTATGATATACATAATAGCTAAGACAAATGTGAGAACACAAAATATGGGTCCATATTAAACATGGGTGTCTCAAATACTAATCATGTATATCACTAATCTAAATATCATGGCATATAACATACTAATCATGAAACATCAAAACATGCTAAAATCAATGATATGAAAAGCATGTAAACATAATGAGGAGTAAGAGATAGTTACCAAAACCATGAGGGCAACTCTCCATGTCTCCAAACAAAGGTGGTCCTCCCACCAAACTCCCCTTGAAAGTGATGCATCCAAATAGTCCTCTTTAAGCTCGAAACGCATCCACCTCAAGGCACCATTACTCTCACGTCATGCGAGAGCCCACACCTACATCAAATAGCATAGGGGGTCTTTGGTACCCAAACTCTTTTGGGTCCATGGGGGTTAACTCCTTTCCTAACCCAAACAAATTTAGTTGCTAAATTAAATCATGTATACGATCATAACAAAACTTAGCAAGGTGGCCCTTACGTCCACAATGTGTACAAGTGTACACATGAGCATACATCGTGTTATGGGAGTGAACATGGGAAACATGTGTATGCCGTGGTTTGTGTGCATGCATAAGAGGAACTTGTTTCTTTCGAAACATAGATTCCAACCGTGAGTGGTTCAAAGCACAATGGCTCAAAGTGGAGCCCAAACAATCCACGCTCTTCTTTAACAAACATATATCATTATCAATCCTAGAAGAAGAGGTGCATGCAATAGATAAGCTAGGTGAAGCTACACTAGCATGGAAAACATGTGTATCAATGTTAATTTTTAACTTTTTATTTTCATTTAGGCAAACATCTAAATCTTTTGAAATCAAATCAATTTTGTTTTTCAAAGAATCATTTTCTTTTACAACAAAATCAAGTTTTAAAGATATAACTTATTTTTCTTCAAGACTTCATTACAATCATTTCTATTTTTCAAAATCTCATTTTCCTTTAGGGTAAGGTCTAGTTGAGATTTAAGTGAGTCACGTTCACTTGAAATCTCTTCCTTCTCTTGCAAAATCAATTCAATCTTTGAAATCAAATCTTTATTTTCTTTATTTAATTCAAAAGTCTTCTTTTTCAAAAGATTGTATTTTTCTAACAATTTTTCACAAATAATAGGTAGTTCTTCATATAAAGCATTTGCATCAATATAATCATTACTAGAAGAACTAGCATCATCATCTAGTTGAGATTCCGAATATACCTCAAGGGAGTCATTCCCTTGGACCATGTAGCATCGTTGTTCGGATTCATCCTCACTAAATTCTTTCTCCATTTGGATTGACAATCGAACCTCGAAGGAGGTCAACGTGTTCCACACTGTAAAGACGGAATCACAGTTAGAAACCAACATAAGATATTCTTTATTAAGCGTGCTTCTAAGTGCCTCAAGGGCTTGTGAATTGGCCTCTATATGCTTGCTATTACCAAGATAGGATTTCTTGGTAGCGGTAAGAAAAACATGCAAGCCTAGGTTTTTTTAGGTACAAGGACATCCTAGCCTTCCAAACAACAATGTTAGAAGTATCAAACATAGGAGGGCTCCATGAGTGCAAATACAAATGCAAATGATAGATTAGTAAAACCAAGATCACACTCCTAGGTGGTTAAACCTAATATCAGGAGCGTAGGCTCTGATACCAATTGAAATCACCTAGAGGGGGATGAATAGGTGATTAGCTAATCTAATGGTCAACTAATGCGAAATTAAAAACTAAATGCAACACACTTAATGTAACCAACGAGTGTAGCCGAATTTTCGGTGAAGGGCTCTAGACTAACTCCTCTTGATTCTTCTAAATAAGAGTTGAGGCGCTATATGAAGCTCTCATGGTTAAACACAAGTGAGGCACACACAAACAACCCAAGCATGTATATGATATGACAATATGAATAGATGCACAATGTAAAAGAGAGAGTTAAGAGAAAGTGGATCAATCGCTAACACACGGATATGTTTCGAGGTTCGAGCATACAACTCTACGTCCCCGCCTTTACACAGAAGGATTTTCACTAACTTGTCCACACAGGACTCCCACACTGGGAACCTTCACTGAGGATTTGGGGCAATACAATAACCGGGAGTACACAACTCCTCTCTTTACAAACACAACCTCTACACTTACAGGCTAGGCACAAAGCCACCACAAATCACCTCACAAATGAGGGATAGGCACAAAGCCAAACTATAATTCAACCTCTCACTAGAGGGATAGGGCACAAAGCCACCACTCCAAAAAAACAACCTCTACACAAGAGGGATAACACAAAGTAGGAGGGTTTACAACTTAGTGATCAAAAGACCATAAACCAATTTCTTTTCCCACAAAATAAAGATCCTAATAGATAGGATAGAATGATAGCTCAAGTGTGGAAAATAAAGAGTTTGGAAATCAAAAACTCAAAGAAAAATTCTAGGAAAAAACTCTAGATAGAATTGAAAATGAAGATCAAACCAATTCCCAAAGAATTTTCTTTTCAATGATTTTTCAACCCCTTTTAAAAACAAAATAAAGATGAAATCTTTAAAGCTCTAAAATTCTTTTTAAAGTTGTAATAAACACTAGAGAGCATAGGAATTTTGGCTCTTGAAAAATATTGTAAAAACCAACTCTCAAATGGGGTATAAATAGCCCATTACAAAATCTGCCCGTTGGCTGGCAGAAAGGTCAAAATTGACCTTCCGGTCGACCGGCCGGTCGACCGGCCAACGGTCAAAAAATTGACCGTTGAGCCTGCCGGTCGACCGCCTGGTCGACCGCGTCCAGAATCAGAGAGCAACGGCTCTCTGGCCGGTCGACCGCTCGGTCGACCGGGACAACCCGAGAGTGGGTTGCCTTCAGTCGATCGACCACTCAGTCGACCGGACCCAGAGTCGGTCGACCGGATCAGTCGATCGACGTGCATAAGGACGTGCACGCAGGCCAGACTCTGGGTCCGGTCGACCGGCCCGGTCGACCGCCAGAGCCTGGCAGGGCTGATTATAGGATTAAAACTTGGGTTTTTAATTAACAAATAAATCCCATAAAATCTCTAAAAATTCACAAAAATAGTTTCAATATAATACTTTGATATACAAATATGTTTGAGTGAAATCAAACCATGTTACAGACATTTTGAACTATTTTTGTAACTTAGAAATTTTGTCGAAAACTAAAACTCGTATTTTCCAAAATCTAGATTTTTGAAATGAAAAATCGTTTTGTCCAAAACTCATTCAAATACAAAAACATGATATTGAAACAACTTTGAAGCATGTTGTATATGGATATAATCCAATATACATATAAAGATATATATCAATGTTTTTTTACAATAAATCTGAAAATAAGTTTTGTTTAAATACAAAACCCAAACTCATGAAATAGACTATCAAACTAAGTTTGTTTAAATAGTTGAAGCATAGATGTATATAGAACAAATCTAATATACATTAAATCATGTAAACTTATTTTGATTCTATCTATTCATGAAAACCAAGATCGGTTAAACCAAAAACCGAAAACCAAAACATGAAACGTGTGTGTGTTGTGAACTTGAGCATATCACACTATCTAATCTTTAACAATGGATCTAAATTAAAAACTAAACAATGTACCGAAGTCTTCTTGACGAACTCCATCTTCAAGTCAACTCGATCCAAACATGATCCACCGAGCTTGACTCCAAACGAGTGTTAGATATGAACTTGACACTCGGGATCTTAAATCACCATGTGAAAGCTTCAAAACACCTTTGTTGACACTAATCACCTACTAATATCTTGGTTAAATATCTGAAACTAAACATCACAAGATTATTAGTAGACTATAACTACATGAGTTAATCATCATCAAAACTAGAGTGGAAGGCCTCTGGGCCAAAACGGAAAACAAAGTCAAACCCTCCACCTCCAAGAAGCCATACAAAAAGAAAGTTTTAAAGGCTGCTTGGGATTCAGATAGTGAATCCGATGAGGAAGTCGACACCGCCAACATGTGCTTCATGGCTAATAGAGCACAACCAAGGTAACTCCCGATGCTTCTATTGAAGATTGTGAACTATCTATAGATGAACCAGGAGAAGCTTTTGAAGAACTATCTCATAACTATGATTTTCTCAAAAAGAAATACTTGAAAATGAAAAAGAAAAATGAATCACTCAACCACAAAGTTTTCATTCTCACAAAAAAAGATGAATTGTTTCAACTCTCACTTCTACTCAAAAGGATTTTGATGACTATAAAATTTCTTGCAAAGGTAAATTTTCACAAATTGATGAAAACGAGATTTCCTTGCTAAAGAAGAAAATTGATTCATTAGGAGTAGTTTTGAAGAAATGTGAATTTAATAAAACTAGACTAGAGGCTATGTTTCCTAAGAAATATGTCCCAAAGAAACAATCACATGCTACTCATACTCGTGTTCATAAATCACAACATTTACATCATGCTAAGCATCATAAACATGCCCACACTCCACACACTCATCATGCATTCATGTATGGTAAAGTTTATGCATGCACATATTGTGGTCGTAAGGGTCATTTGGTTGAATTTTACTATGATAGGATTAATGTATCGCATAATCATGTTTGGTTCGGAATACTAACATTCAAGGACCCAAGAAAGTTTGGGTACCAAAGTCAACAAATTTGTTAAATGATGTAGGTACATTCCAAAGCCCAACGACGTAAGGAGTGGTGGTATCTTGATAGTGGTTGCTTAAGATACATGACTTGGGATATCAACAATTTCGCAACCCTATCAAGATACCATGAAGGTGGCACCGTCACCTTCGGAGATGACGCCAAAGGAAAATCATTGGTATTGGTAATGTTAAACTTGGTACATCTCCTTTAATAGAAAATGTTGTTTTAGTTGATGACCTCAAGCATAATCTCTTGAGTGTTAGTCAACTTTGTGATAAAAGTTTTAAGTTATTTTTGATGACCTAGCATGTAGTGTTATTGATAGACAATCCAATACATGTATATTTTTCGGAACTCGTGAAAACAATGTATACATGATTGATATGTCTAAAATGCTATGCAATGCTACTTGTTTGAATGCCCTCGATGATGACTCTTTGTTGTGGCATAGGAGATTAGGCCACGTTTCTTTTGACCATCTATCTAGATTAAACAACAAGGAAATGGTGAAAGGTATTCCTTACTTGAAATTTGAAAAGGACCGCATTTGCGATGCGTGCCAATTGGGAAACAAATCAAGTCCTCTTTCAAATTAATCAAGGATATCATGACATCATGACCTTTGAAGTTGATCCATATGGATTTGTTTGGTCCTATACAAACCAAAAGTCTAAGTGGGAATCGTTTTGCTTTCGTTTTATGTAACGCCCCGATCCCAAGGATACGGAGACGTTATGGCGACGTACATACGCAGGGCCGAAAACCCTCACGTACGTACGCTAAGCCTCAGTACAATAAATAATTTCCATCAATACCTGAGTTCCAGCATGAAATAAGTACAAGAATACCTGCAGAAGAGGTTAGCGATCATAACAGATATGAAAAAGATGGACAAATAATATAACAAAAATAAAATATAAAGATACCTATGAGGTGTCTCGATAAGAAATCCCCTATGTGACTCCAAGGCACTCTCGGATACTATGGTACGCGGATCTCCAATCTGGGCACGCAAACCCAGGGTCGTCAGAAAGCGACCTAGTGAGTGATGAAATGAATGAGGCAGTAATATATACAATAGTAATACAAGCACGATACATAGATATACTACATGATGTGGTACTAGTGATACCATATAATAAGTATAGAATAAATAGTAGAAAAATATAGAAACAATGTCATCTTTTAATACCATCAATACTTAGCCAGTTAGCATCAGGTCATGTCTATAGTCGTGTCCAGTTTATATCATACATAATGCTGTCTAGTGGTTACGTAATGAACATGCTAGAGGTGACGTGATAGAAATGAACATGCGAGTGGCGACGTGATAGACGTGTACAGGTAGATGGGCCTATGCAGTGTAATCACTATACGGTGTAGTGTATATACAGTAGTGATGTCTGCTATACAGAAAGCATAATATATGCAATGCAGAACATGCGTCATATGCCATCACAGACAGTAAAGTAACAAGTATACAGGTAACATGATATCGGATAAAGTAGCATGAACAATAACAAGATAGCATACAGGTACCAGGCATGTCATGTGATTTATACAATAGTAGCAATCAGTACCACCTGGTATTACAATCACTCTATTCCAGTGTCCCATACCACTGGCAGTTCATACTGGAGCCCGCACTCCAGTCGAACCCATCCGGACATGGCCTACGGGTACCATTATCCAAACGAGAGAGTGACCAAATAACAAGTGTTCCCGACATCACTATTGTGTATACTGTTTTATTATGTTCATTGGAAACCCATGGTCGAGGAGTTCTTATCGGGTAGGTGTATCCCGTGCATACCCGGGATCACGGCCTTTATCAAACCCCTAGCTGCTGAGACCAGAGCCCTCCGCTAAGAGGGGAACAATAATCAAGTAACAATAGCTTATGGAGCAATTGGTAGGTAGCACTACCATCCCCTGCAGTGGGAGAACAATATGGATCCAGTACATCACCCGATAAGATATAATCAACCGTCAAGTCTCCCCCATACCCCAGTTATCATTATGATCTGATATGTCAAGTATCCAATGTAACAAGAACAAATAACAGTACATGATACGGGTAACATGATAACTGAACCAGAGCTCTGTTGATAGCATAAAATAATATAACGGGAATCGGGAACAATATATCAGGAACAATATAACGGGAACAATATAACGGGATCAATAGATGTGGAAGTCCACATATCGCATATCAACAGCTCTCATGTCCAATAACGGGAATATCCCATATCAGTTACAGGAAACAATAGTATAACATGAATATGGTAACATGGAACAATCATACAGGTCATATGTACGGTGATGACAAGAAGATAGAAACAATACATGCATATACACTCGTGCGGTGAGCATATGTAATATGGACATGCGATCACGGTGTGTCGAGCATCCGTGTAACAATGAGAATAATAATATGAAATGCGGTACGTCATGCAGTGAGATATCCGTGTATCAGTGGATTATCTATGTGGAGCAAGAATTCGTGTAACATATCTGCTATAGTACATGTAATAACAGGAATCAGTGCATCCGTGACCTGACAGTATCCGTCTAAGCTATCTGTGTCTCAATAGTACATGTCATAATAGTGGTCAGTGTATAATGGGATGTCATGTCTAGTGAACTACCGTTGCCGTGTAATATGATACCAGTGTATGAAATAACGGTGTCCAACATTCCTATCTCGTGATACTGTATCGACTACCGTGAATCAGTATACAGGTGATAATTAGTTATCTAACTATTATATACTACATGGAATAATAGTGTCTTCGCATATGGTGAACTAGTGGCCGAGTGTCAGTGGTCCATGAACATGACCTAATAGGCATCCAGTGTCACGCTCTACATCTATTAGGTATCAGGCATGTTCTAAGTACAGTGGTGATGATAGTGTTTTAATATTGTCTACAGCTTATTTTACCGGAATCATGTTATATTTAAATAAAGCAACCAAGTTCAATCCATATGATAAAAAGATAATTTATAAATTAAAAACACTCACAAACTAGCTATAGGCCTGTAGCTCTCTTTCCCACGATCGCAACGGATCCAGAATCACCCGAATCGGAGTCCGGATGCTCTAGATATCGCCCGAATACGTAATAAAATGGGGTTAAATATGTAATAAAAATATTTAAATGCAAATAATAAAAGTAGCAGGGGAGTTTTCTGCAAAGTTACCTGTAATGGGTTTGGATGCGGGTTAACGTGCCGGGTTTGGATCCAATACCCAAACCCACTAACAGAAGTGATGGGTTGAGGGTAAACGGGTTTGTGGGTGACATACCCTACCCACTAAGGCTTTATTGGGTTTGGGTTTTACCCAAACCCAATCAATGGGAATAGCAGCACAGCAGCAGCTTTTGCTGCTGCTGCGTGCCCGCGCCAGGCCGACCAGCACCCGCTGGCCAGCGGCGAAGGAGGCCCGCCGGCGGCGGTCCTGGCCGCAATACAGAGAGGGGGAGAGAGAGAGAGAGGGAAAAGGGGAGAGAAGAAAAGAGGGTAAAGAAAAAGAAAGAAAAGGAGAAGAAGAAGAAGAAGAGGAGGAGGAGGAGCAGGTGGCCGGAGGGGGATGGCGCCGGCCAGGCTTGGAGCGGCCGGCGGCGCCGCAGCCTGGCCGGGGGCGCTGGCAAGGTCGGCTCTCCCCTGTTGGGCGCACAGAGAGGGGAAAAAGAGGTTAGAGAGAGGGAGATTAGAGAATTTAATTAGAGAGAGAAGAGAGAGAGGAGAGAGAAAGTGGGAGAGTGAGGAGAGAATAGATGGGAGAAGAGAGAGAGAGGAGGAGGGATTTTAAAGAGGAAAGAAGAATGGCGGTGGCAATGGCGGTGGGGATGCTTCCAGAGAAAGAAAGAAGAGAGGAGAAAAAGAAAGGAAAAGAAAGGATTTAAAGTATTAAAATAATATTATTTAATGCGGCCCAAAATTCGACTGACTCCGAACGGTGCCCAAAAATTACAGAAAATAAAGAATATTACCCTGAGACGTAATATGAAAACAGTTTGACGAAATTTCATCCAGTTTGCAAATTAAAAATCCTGGAAGCTGCCGCCTGTATCGGGCGACACCGGTCTGGCCCGATTTTCGATAAATTCAGAAAAATCTCCAAAAATACCCTAACGTATCTCATGAGATTCTAAGACATACAGTGAAAGCCGATTCTTCAAATTCTACTCCATTTGTGAAATAAAAATCGTAAAGCAGATTATCGGTATCAGTCGACACCGACTCCGGAGATTTTCCAAAATAATCCAGAAAAATTCTAAAAAATCCCGAAAAATCTAAAATATTAGAAAATGATTTTAAAATTGAAATCGGCTCAATCGGACTACCACGGAGATCAAATTAATTTTGTACGCCGTATCGCGTACCGATAAGGTAATACGTACACCGGGAAGCAGGGGGTTACATTTCTCCCCACCTTACAAAAAATTGCGTCCTCGCAATTTCAATCAGGTGTGAGAACAAGATTTTCAAACCCAAAGCCGAAATGTTACGGGTCCACGACACTTTTGCTACGCACTCTGCTATCTATAAGGAATTCGGGATGGAGAAGTATGGTAGTGAACTCACCCTAACGGATTGGAAGCAAGACAATGCAAGGAAAGAGAGAAGGGAATCAGATGTTCTGGGAGACAACAGAAAGGAAGGAAGGAATACAAACGAGTCACGGAATGAATTGTCAAGGTCATGGTATTCTCGTACTCGTTGCTGGAATCCCCAAATTCAGATACAGATCAATTAATCTGAACCTGATTGTACTGTTAGTAAGAGCTCAAAGATTGACCCAGGTGGTTACCCACACCAGGTGTGAACCTAAGCTCTGATACCACTTTGTAACGCCCCGATCCCAAGGATACGGAGACGTTATGGCGACGTATATACGCAGGGCGGAAAACCCTCACGTACGTACGCTAAGCCTCAGTACAATAAATAGCAATCAGTACCATCTGGTATTACAATCACTCTCTTCCAGTGTCCTATACCACTGGCAGTTCATACTGGAGCCCGCACTCCAGTCGAACCCATCCGGACATGGCCTACGGGTACCATTATCCAAACGAGAGAGTGACCAAATAACAAGTGTTCCCGACATCACTATTGTGTATACTGTTTTATTATGTTCATTGGAAACCCATGGTCGAGGAGTTCTTATCGGGTAGGTGTATCCCGTGCATACCCGGGATCACGGCCTTTATCAAACCCCTGGCTGCTGAGACCAGAGCCCTCCGCTAAGAGGGGAACAATAATCAAGTAACAATAGCTCATGGAGCAATTGGTAGGTAGCACTACCATCCCTTGCAGTGGGAGAACAATATGGATCCAGTACATCACCCGATAAGATCTAATCAACCGTCAAGTCTCCCCCATACCCCAGTTATCATTATGATCTGATATGTCAAGTATCCAATGTAACAAGAACAAATAACAGTACATGATACGGGTAACATGATAACTGGACCAGAGCTCTGTTGATAGCATAAAACAATATAACGGGAATCGGGAACAATATATCAGGAACAATATAACGGGAACAATATAACGGGATCAATAGATGTGGAAGTCCACATATCGCATATCAACAACTCTCATGTCCAGTAACGGGAATATCCCATATCAGTAACAGGAAACAATAGTATAACATGAATATGGTAACATGGAACAATCATACAGGTCATATGTATGGTGATGACAAGAAGATAGAAACAATACATGCATATACACTCGTGCGGTGAGCATATGTAATATGGACATGCGATCACGGTGTGTCGAGCATCCGTGTAACAATGAGAATAATAATATGAAATGCGGTACGTCATGCAGTGAGATATCCGTGTATCAGTGGATTATCTATGTGGAGCAAGAATTCGTGTAACATATCTGCGATAGTACATGTAATAACAGGAATCAGTGCATCCGTGACCTGACAGTATCCGTCTAAGCTATCTGTGTCTCAATAGTACATGTCATAATAGTGGTCAGTGTATAATGGGATGTCATGTCTAGTGAACTACCGTTGCCGTGTAATATGATACCAGTGTATGAAATAACGGTGTCCAACATTCCTATCTCGTGATACTGTATCGACTACCGTGAATCAGTATACAGGTGATAATTAGTTATCTAACTATTATATACTACATGGAATAATAGTGTCTTCGCATATGGTGAACTAGTGGCCGAGTGTCAGTGGTCCATGAACATGACCTAATAGGCATCCAGTGTCACGCTCTACATCTATTAGGTATCAGGCATGTTCTAAGTACAGTGGTGATGACAGTGTTTTAATATTGTCTACAGCTTATTTTACCGGTATCATGTTATATTTAAATAAAGCAACCAAGTTCAATCCATATGATAAAAAGATAATTTATAAATTAAAAACACTCACAAACTGGCTATATGCCTGTAGCTCTCTTTCCCACGATCGCAACGGATCCAGAATCGCCCGAATCGGAGTCCGGATGCTCCAGATATCGCCCGAATACGTAATAAAATGGGGTTAAATATGTAATAAAAATATTTAAATGCAAATAATAAAAGTAGCAGAGGAGTTTTCTGCAAAGTTACCTGTAATGGGTTTGGATGCGGGTTAACGTGCCGGGTTTGGATCCAATACCCAAACCCACTAACATAAATGATGGGTTGAGGGTAAACGGGTTTATGGGTGACATACCCTATCCACTAAGGCTTTATTGGGTTTGGGTTTTACCCAAACCCAATCAATGGGAATAGCAGCACAGCAGCAGCTTTTGCTGCTCTGCGTGCCCGCGCCAGGCCGGCCAGCACCCGCTGGCCGGCGGCGGTCCTGGCCGGCGGCGGCGGCGGCGGCAGTTCTGGCCGCAATACAGAGAGGGGGAGGGAGAGAGAGAGGGAAAAAGGGAGAGAAGAAAAGAGGGTAAAGAAAAAGAAAGAAAAGGAGAAGAAGAAGAAGAAGAAGAGGAGGAGGAGGAGCAGGTGGCCGGAGGGGGATGGCGCCGGCCAGGCTTGGAGCGGCCGGCGGCGCCGCAGCCTGGCCGGGGGCGCTGGCAAGGTCGGCTCTCCCCTGTTGGGCGCACAGAGAGGGGAAAAGAGGTTAGAGAGAGGGAGATTAGAGAATTTAATTAGAGAGAGAAGAGAGAGAGAGGAGAGAGAAAGTGGGAGAGTGAGGAGAGAATAGATGGGAGAAGAGAGAGAGGAGGAGGGATTTTAAAGAGGAAAGAAGAATGGCGGTGGCAATGGCGGTGGGGATGCTTCCAGAGAAAGAAAGGAGAGAGGAGAAAAAGAAAGGAAAAGAAAGCATTTAAAGTATTAAAATAATATTATTTAATGCGGCCCAAAATTCGACTGACTCCGAACGGTGCCCAAAAATTACAAAAAATAAAAAATATTACCCTGAGACGTAATATGAAAACGGTTTGACGAAATTCCATCCGGTTTGCAAATTAAAAATCCTGGAAGCTGCCGCCGGTACCGGGCGACACGGTCTGGCCCGATTTTCGATAAATTCAGAAAAATCCCAAAAATACCCTAACGTATCTCATGAGATTCTAAGACATACGGTGAAAGCTAATTCTTCAAATTCTACTCCATTTGTGAAATAAAAATCGTAAAGAAGATTATCGGTATCAGTCGACACCGACTCCGGAGATTTTCCAAAATAATCCAGAAAAATTCCAGAAAATTCTGAAAAATCTAAAATATTAGAAAATGATTTTTAAAACTAAAATTGGCTCAATCGGACTACCACGGAGATCAAATCAATTTTGTACGCCGTATCGCGTACCGATACGGTGATACGTACACCGGGAAGCAGGGGGTTACATTTTAGTTGATGATTTCTCTCGTTTTACTTAGATTTTCTTTTTAGAACATAAAAATCAAGCCTTTTCACATTTTCAAGCCTTTAAGAAAAGAGTTAAAAAGGAAGAAGATTCTTCTATTTTAAGAATAAGAAGTGATAGAGGTGGTGAATTCAATAACCAACCCTTTACCACTTTTTGCGAAGAACATGAAATTAAGCATGAACTATCTTATCCTTGAACTCCACAACAAAATGAAGTTGTTGAGAGAAAAAATCGTACATTACAAGAGACGACTAGGACAATGATAAATGAGTACGATCTCCCTCATTATCTATGGGCCGAGGCCGTTAACACATCTTGCTACGTATCAAATAGGGTTTTCTTATGCAAAAACACTTCTAAAACATCTTTTGAGATTTATTATTCAAGAAAACCAAATGTTTCATACTTTAAAGTTTTTGGTTGTAAATGTTTTGTTCTGAATACTAAAGATAATTTAGGTAAATTTAATGCAAAATCATATGAAGCAATTTTTATTGATTACTCTAACACTAGTAAAGCTTATAGAGTTTTTAATAAGTCATCCTTGATTATTGAAGAATCTATACATGTAAAGTTTGAGGAATCTAATGTGTTTGTTGAAAATGTTGTAAAAATAGATTCCCTAAATGAAGACATGGAGAAAATTACTTTGAAGGACTCACCTACTCTTGAAGACAAGCCAAAAGTTGATGAGGAAAATGAAGTTCAAGAAGTTGAAGTGGAGACAACTCAACCACTTCCAAAAGATTGGAGATTCACTCCACATCATCCCAAGGATTTTATTATAGGTGAAATATCAAAAGGGGTAACTACTCGATCTAAACTTCATGCTCTTTGTGGGCACTATGTATTTATTTCTCATTTTGAACCAAAGAACATCCTCGAAGCCGAGGGCGACTCATATCGGTTGCTTGCCATGCAAGAGGAGCTCAATCAATTCGAGCGCAACCAAGTTTAACATCTTGTTCTTAGGTCCCACAATAGACCAACAATTGGTACTAAGTGGATCTTTAAGAACAAGTTGGATGAGTCGGGTAATATTGTTAGGAATAAAGCTAGGTTAGTGGCCCAAGGTTACACTCAAGTCGAAGGTATCGATTTTGAGGAAACTTTTGCACCCGTAACACGGCTTAAATCCATACGGATGACACTTGCATTTGCTTTATATAAAGATTTTAAATTTTTTCAAATGGATGTAAAAAGTGCTTTCTTAAATGGATTTATTGAAGAGGAGGTGTATGTTGAACAACCCCCCGGGTTTGTTGATTCTACACATCCGGATTTTATTTTCAAACTAGACAAAGCTCTTTATGGTTTAAAACAAGCCCCTAGGGCTTGGTATGAAAGACTTTCTTCATTTCTTATTTCTAATGGTTTTAATAAAAGAAAAATAGATACTACATACTCTCCTTGACTATGATTTGCATTATGATCATATTAAAATATTTTGTGATAATACTAGTACTATTCATATGACTAAAAATGCAAATCAACATAGTAAGACTAAGCACATTGACATTCGGTATCACTTTCTTAGAGATCATTATAAGAAAGGTGATATTGACATTGATTATGTTTATACCAATTTTCAACTTGCCGTTATTTTTACAAAACCACTAGACTAAACTAGATTTTCTTTTATTTGTGGTGAATTGAATGTTTGTGTTATGGATTCATGAAATTTTTTTAACAATGTTTACCCTTTTTGATGTATGACAAAAAAGGGGAGAAAAAATTAGTTTATTCTTTTGAGTTTTGAGTTATGTATTTTGTGTTTTGAGTTTTTGAGTTATGCATTTTGAGTTTTGAGTTATTATTTTGTTTACTTTTGAGCTATATGTTTTGAATTATTATTTCTTTCTTATGTCAAGTCTTTTATTTTTACTTTTTATAAAATTCATTCATGTATATAGCCATTCATATATATAGCATGATTTGAAGGGGAGCCTCCAAGCTCCTTTCTCATTTTTCTCATTTTTTTTGTTAAATAACTCATATGTTTTGTCATCATCAAAAAGGGGGAGATTGTTGACCAAGGTTACAATCACCCAGTTTTTGGAGTTTTGATGATTACAAAACATATATAGTTATTTGTACTAATCATATTTTAGTGTTTAAGTGTGTTTCAGGGTTCTAAGGATTCAAGATGTTTTCTTCCCTAAAGGAAGGTATTTTGACTCAAGTTGACTCAATTCGGGATCAAGTATTCAAGCTATTCAACATTGCACATGGAGAAGCCCAAATTTGAAGATCTTGTAGTCACCTAGAACCATTTTAAGAATTAGTATGTTAAAGAGTAAGGTTGTGATAAGTTGGCTCAAGAAAACACACACACACTTTCACTTTTCAAAATACAAGTTTTATTTTGGTTAGCTGGATTAGGTGCATGTCTTGATTGATATACATGTCTCAAAATATTTTATATTTTTACATCTACTTTAAAACAAGTATATATTTTATATTTTTACATCTACTTTAAAACAAGTATCTCATCCACTATAGCATGCTACTTAAACATCAAACCATTTAAAAATATTTTAAAAATTCTTCAAAGTTCAAAAATATTTCCAAAAGAAATCTGTTTCAGGCCTAACGGTCGACCGGGCGGTCGACCAGATCTATTTCAGGCCAGATCGGTCGACCGGGCCGGTCGACCGGGCCTTGTGGCATTAGCGTGCACGTTTGTGCACGTCTGCCGGTCGACCGGACCGGTCGACCGACTGACAGACCCTTGCTCTCAGGTTTTGTCGGTCGACCGGGCCAGTCGACCGACAGATCAAACTATTCTTTTTGATTAGCCTGCGGTCGACCGACCGGTCGACCGAGTCCAACGGCTCTTTTGCCAGATAGACTGTCGGTCGACCAGCCCAATCGACCGACAGCCGCCAGCAGCCCCCGACGGCTAGTTTCTTGGAATCTATTTTCTGGTTTGATTTTGATGTTTCTTTCAGCTATCTCTGATTTTCTTGTGGCTATAATCTGACCTATTGACCTAGATTAAATGATGAAATGCTCTTATCAAATCCCTATAAATAGATGTCATTGGTCCTTTGTTGAAGACAAGAAAAATCCCCATTGTTTTTAAGTTTCAAAAGAAAAGAAAAGTTTTCAAACTTTCATTCTCTAAAGTGCTTTCTTCGTTAAAGTTTCATTTATTTTTCAAGCTCTTTTTACTTCTTTACAACTGAAATTTTCTCACTTCACTTCTTGAGCCAAAAATCATCTCCACTCTATAAGAAGTTGTAAGAGAGAGTTTGTGGTCTTTTAATCACCAAGTGACTTGTCTTTTCTTGTGTTGAGATCCCTCTTGTGTAGAGGTTGGAGTGGTGGGAGTTGGGTATTCCGGTCTTGTGTAGACCAATTGTAATCCCCTTGGGTGTAAAGGTTCCGGTGTGAAAATTCCCTTTGTGGATTTAGTGAAAATCCTTCACGGTGGTGGAGGCGGGGACGTAGAGCAGTGGCTCGAACCTCGTAACAAATTACTTGTGTTTGCGATTGATTTCCTATTGCTTTTTATTGCTTTACATTTCTTACTTGTGATATTGTTTGTTTGCTCTTCACCATTTCAATCATTTCATTGACTTGTATTTTTCAGTCTTTACTCATCTCAATAAGAAAGCAATTACGCGCCTCAACTCATAATCTAGAAGAATCAAAGAGGAGAAGTTCTAGAGCCCTTCACGGGGAATTCGGCTTCAATTTCTTATTTTGAGTGACCGCTTGCATCATACATACATACTTGTTTAAAAAGATCATTAGATTAGCATTAACACCTATTCACCCCCCTCTAAGTGTTTTTCAGTTTAGAGGATCCTACTTCCACCAATTTGATTTTAAGGATAGCTCTAAGATAACAACTGCTAACAAGCCTAACTATAGCTGATCCGTTCCCTCCCCGAGCAAACCTGCCTCCAGTACTTCAAGTGTCAAACCAGTAGATTATTCTAGTGCAAAATCAATAACTTTTGAGGAAAAAATGGCTGGTGAATTAGCGAAGGTCAACCCGCGTACTCAGTACTATAGATGTCAGGGGTATGGATACCTTGCAAGTCAGTGTCTGAGTCAAAACAAGACCCTCTTAATGGAAGTTCCTATAGAAGATGTAGAAGAAGATGGTTTGGAAGTAATTGTGCACAAATAGGATGATGACTCAGATGCCTCCGCTGAAAAATACGAGTTCAACGACTGTATTAGAACTTTAGCAGTGACTGACCTAATTCTTAATTATGACAGAGTCTAGTTAAGAACTTGCAAGATTCAAACTTGTAGCTCTCCTATGGAATTTGGGACTGCATCTTTCCATGGCAACCAAATTGCCCTCAAATAGCCATGGCTCGTTCTTCAGGACTTTTTTCGCGTCTAGTTTGGCAGGAAATTGAGATCTCAATACATTGTCTCCATAGTTTGTGATATTATTATACCTTTTAAGGTTCCAAACTGCAGCGGGACACTCCTTGATATGGGCCCTTATGTATGATTTAATTCGAGATAATTTTGAAGATGATGGTTTGGTGAATTGCTGGTTCTGTTGAGATTTGTCTGCGATAATCAGGGTGGTGTTTCTGTGATGATTTTGAGGATGTTGCTGAGTTTGCTGACAAGGGAGGGGATTGAATATTTTCTAATCCTTGTAGAGAGGTGGAGGTAGTGATGGTGGGAATCAGAGGTGAGAGGAGGAGGAGGAGGGGACGTGGCTGAAATCAGGATTAAACTAACATGAAAAGAGATTCTCATCCCTAGAGACAGGAGAAGGAAAAAAAAATGTCGCTTTAGAGAGAGAATTAAAGAGGAGGTTTTCGGACTTTGGAGAGGACGGCACCGGATCTCGTACTTCACGGTGAGGATAAGAGTTGTGAGAGTGTGAGAGCTGGATGGGTCGGGTTTAGATCCGATTTCTACTCTTGTGCTTGCCTGTAACATACAAGCATTGTTCGGGTCGGGTTCCACAGGCTCCATTACTAAAACAAAATGATGAATGTTTATTTTAGAAGGGAGAAAAAACGGTTTACCGCAATTGGGTTATTGGGTTGGGGCGGTGAAGAACTCATACCCGGATCTGATTGTAAACCCGGATGCGATTGTAAACCGGATCAGTGTGCAACTGAGTTATCTGTCTACATTGCTCCAAGCCTCCAAGACCCATACCCATTTCTTTCTCTTTCCTCCCCATATAACGAAAAATCCCAATCGTCACCCACCAATCAAATAACCCACCCCATAAAAATAATATATTCCTCCACTATTTTCAGACTATTATTATTCCTTGATGTACGGCAGTTGAGTTAAGAGCTCGAGATCTGAAGAGAATCTCGAAGAAATCGATCCCTCGCCTCGGTCGATCGATTGATCGGAACGCAGAAGTCTTCGGTGGAAAAAAAATGCTGGTGGACGCGGGCGCGGAGGACGAGGAGAAGTGGCTGGCCGAGGGCATCGCCGGCCTCCAGCACAATGCCTTCTACATGCACCGGGCTCTCGTCAGTATCCCCTTCTCTAAACCCTAACCCTAACTCTATTTTCATTATCATCGCCACTCACAAACCCTAACTCTCAATTATCTCTGTTCGATGATCAAAGGATTCCAACAACTTGAAGGACGCCCTCAAGTACTCCGCCCTGATGCTCTCTGAGCTCAGGACCTCTCGCCTCTCCCCCCACAAATACTACGAGCTCTGTATGTGATGCGGTCCAATTGATTTTGTGCTCTACTGAATTAATCTTTTCTTAATTGGTCTTGTTTTTTGATTAATTGTCCTATCTTGCTTGGAATGAAGATATGAGGGCGTTTGATGAGCTCCGGAAGCTGGAGATGTTCTTCAGAGAGGAGACGAAGAGCAGGTGCTCGGTGATCGATCTCTATGAGCTTGTGCAGCATGCCGGCAACATCCTGCCTAGGCTGTAAGTCACAATTAAAATGTTAAAGTTGTTCTTTCATAACAGTAGAGAATTTTCTTTTCTTTCTTTTTTTTTTTTTTTTTTTTTACAGTCAATGCAATTTCCTAAAGAACTTGTTTTTGAACTCCAACAAACTTATTGCTTTAAATACTTCGGTAATTCATATATTGAAGGAGACAAATCTCATTGCTATAACAATGGCCATAAAATTTCCTGAACACTTAAAACGATGTAATCAGCTCTAGTTATCATTTACAAGTGAGAATCATAGTTGAATTAAAGAAGGTGTGATTTCTGAATAAGATATCATACATAAGAATCTGACTTATAGCTCTTCCATGAGCTGAAAATAAATTAGTCCCATACCTAGCTCTTTTCTTTTTAATCTTGAAATTGTGCATAAATAATCTACCCTGATGTCTTGAAGAAATTTCGATGGCTCATGTGCAATGATGTCATCTGGGGGGTTGTTGAATCATTTACACGAGATTCGGATAAAGATGATAAAGAGGTGGGAACATAGTCAGAGAATTAAAAGTACTCTAATTTCTTAATTGACCTAAAGTTAATAAAAGGATGGGAAGAGTAGTGCCATGCAACATCAAGTGCCTTAACATAGAACCTGATTTGATAATACAATATTATAACCGGATAGTGCAGAGTTACAATGACTCTAAAGATTGAAAATAAAAGCTTTATTGTTGTTGTTGTTTAGATGACAAATTCTAATGATATGCGCTCAGTAATAAGATGCGGATGCAAATTTGATACTAGCCTTTGCCCTCGCAATTCTACTTCCATGATTATGTACTAGGAATCGTGTATAGAACATGAACAAGGGACTATGATGGTATATTCCTCCAAGGTCAGCTAATTAACTCATGGTAGACTACAAGGCGAATTTGTTAAGTAAACCATTAAATTGAGCAATAATATGGTTTAAGCAACACTAGAATGCCTTATGTCTGGAAGAAGGAAACCGTGCCATGTGAATATGTAATGAGAATTTTGAGTAATCTATGACTAGAAGACTTTCACTTCATATACCGGCCATTATTGATCATGGGATGCTTCTTGTTATCCAAGATGAGTAGATGTGGAACGGTAACCAGAATGAGGTTAGGGTTTAATAGTATATCGAAGAAGAGGTTGATCCTCAATAAGAAAAGGCAAAGCAGTGAGGCTACGTTAAGTATCAAGAGTAGGGATTCAAGTGAAGGGTTCTTCATGTAGAAATGTCAGGTTCGAGGTGACACATCCAAAGTTGCTAGTTGTAACCTCTATAAGACATTATCACGTTCATTTTGATACAAAGTACACTTCTCAAGCAAGAGAGGCAGTGCATTGAGCTTCTTATGTAGTTGTCAAGGCCCATGAAACACTGCAGGCAATACCGGCTGGATAGGCACTTATACTTTGTAGTATATGTAACTTCTCTTTTCTTTTCTATTGAGGATGTTTCTCTGAATTTGAATAAACTTGAGTTATTGTCAATCTCTTAGTGTTTTCTGGAAATATAAACGCTTTTCCAAATCTAGCCATTTGAAACAAATGAAATGCTGAAAGATTTTGGCTAGTCCGGATTGTAGCATGTTAAAGAACTGAAAGCTTGTGAAGTATTCTAGTTTCATTGAGCTGAGAAAAAAAAATGGAAACTGCGATGGAGTATCCAACTTTTGTTGAGATCTGGACAACCACTCTTTTAAAAAAGTGGGTGCTGATCGTACTTTTGAGATCATGAGGGCTGAGAGAAGAGAGAGATGATCTGTTCACTCGTGGAATGAGCAAATAGATGAATGACCCTCACAATAACATGTCTGATATTTTGACTTTTGGCGAAGGTAGGATGTCTTCATGTTGATTCTGTGCAGAGAATCTATGATTCTTAACAAGGAGAGCACATTAGATAGTAGATACTGCACTTAGAGAAAACCCATGGTAGCGTTCAACCGTGAAATAAATAATTAAATATATAAAATGTACTATAGAGAGTGTACTCGGATATCAGACTGAACCGTGAGCTGTTAATTTATTCTGTTACTAGTTATTACACTTTCTTAAGTAATTTGTAACAATGTATCTTTAAGTTATAGATTGAAGGTATGCTAGGGTTTTATAGGCCATCAGTCACTTGGTTGTTCTTTTTTTTGCAAATGTTTTATTTCAGTTTTCTGTTTTTTCTGTTATTAATGAACAATACCACATCTTTCTGAGTTCACTAAGAAACTAGGAAACTAGTTTTATTTTCTTAATATTGACTTCCTCTTTAGCAAGTTAACTTATTTTCTTAATTAACAACTATTTTGTTGTTATTTTGATCGGTATTGCTTTGTAATTTTGTGATAAATAAAATTCATAAAACCAGTCATTAGTCTCATTGTTTGCTGAAGCTCGAACATTTTGGGTACTTTGTTCAAATTGGATGACTACTTGCATTTTCCTCCATTTGCCTAATTGTTTGGAGACCTTAAAATATTGCAATCAGTGTCCTCTAAACTAAATTTCCCATGAATATACAACAACAACAGGAACAAGAACAACACAGCCTTTTCACATGAAGTTTTTATTACTTCAACTTTTTCTTTGTCTGTATTTTTGTCTTAAATTCAATGTTTTGTATTTACAATTCTATTTGCCATGAAATTATTTTTTTGTTTAAATCTGCTTCATTTGTCTACTTTGGGTCGATTCTTCTTCTTTTTCCTTTTGCCATTTTTTTGTTGCTATTCATATCTTGTCCCATTTGTTGTTTTTTGCAGGTATCTCCTCTGCACAGTAGGATCTGTTTACATAAAATCAAAGGAGGCTCCTGCTAAGGATGTCCTTAAGGACCTTGTAGAAATGTGCCGTGGCATACAACATCCTGTTCGTGGGCTTTTCTTGAGGAGCTACCTTTCTCAAATAAGTAGGGACAAGTTGCCTGATCTGGGATCAGAGTATGAAGGGTAATAACATCCCATGATTTGCATTTAAATATCCGATTTGACGAATATCTACCCACCCAAAAAAAAAAAAAAAACCCATTTCATCCAAAGACATTCAGTGAATGGGATGTCGAATCTCTGACCTGATTTGAATGCCATGCCTTAAGTTTATTTTTCTCTCCCCTTAGTTATCTTCTATAGAAGTGGTCATACACGGATGCTACTGATCTATTTGCAAACCAAGATCTCACTGTCCCCTCTTTGTTGAAAATTTCCTAGTATACCTGTTTCCTTTTTTTTAATTATTGAAGAATAATGTAATATGTTTTCATATTGTGACAGCAATATGTAGATGTCATCAAACTTTGTTCCACAGATCTTATCTCCATGGCGCATGAAATATTCCACCATATTTTACTTTCTTTACATAAACTGTTGATGCATATTATTCTCATTATTCTTTTCAGTTGCTTTAACTATCATTATCACACAAAACCTTTACACGACACGAGCTCTAATCTTGTAAAGGCAATGGATGTTGAACTCAAGGCTTTGATAATGGACTTCAATTGATCTTTTGGCACATGAACTCTTTTTGACAATCTTCCAGAAGGAGCATGCACAATCTAGTCTTCAAAAGGAAACTATATTTAAGTATCCATATTTATGTACCTGTCATGCTTATGTTAAATTGGAAAGAAATACCTGCCACCATGTTGGGACTAACAATAAAAAAAATGCATACTCTGAATGTATTTGAACTATTTGAAATATGTGGGCAAGCTTCATTTCTGGATTTAGAAGGGATACTGAAGCCTTTGCTGTTTATTTCTTGTATCTTGATCATGTGTGAGTGCAAGGATGATTTCGATTAGTTCACCTACATGGACGGGTATTGGGACAACACTTGAATATGGCACATACATCCATTCTGACCACAAACTGGTGCATTTCATATTTTGGAGCAGATAGCTTTTAAAGTGTTAATAACATGGTTTAGAATCTCGATATTGGTATCGGTATCGGCCATTTTGTTTTTAGTATGAATATCGTTATACTATATCAGCTATGTCGGCATTATCGGCGCTGATATCAGCAATATTATAAGGTTAATATCGTTTCAGATATCTCAAAGTCCGAAAAATATTATTGTTATATATCGGAATCCGCTGATAGTTGAACCATGGTTAATAATGAATACCGAGCCTATTCTCAACTGTTATGCTTGAAGCTTAACCTTTTCTTTTCCATGTTAAATTTACTACTCTGATATTATCTGTTTTATTGCCCACTAGATGAATCTAGTGATAGTTAACATTTGTTTCTATTTTCCAAAAATTCTAATCAGCCTTTTTTTCTCGATTTAATTTCAATGTGCTGCCATCTTCTAGGGACGCCGACACTGTTACAGATGCTGTTGAATTTGTCCTTCAGAACTTCATAGAGATGAATAAACTCTGGGTCCGGATGCAACATCAGGTAAAAATATTTTTATGTTTCATGCTGTCTTGTTAGTGCATGCATCACATTCTGGTACATGGACATATTAAACTCTAAAACATGTACAAAAGGCATGATTCTTAGCTTGTCAGCAGCTGTGGTCATGCAAGTATGTGTGGTCATGCAAGTATATTAGTGATTTTGAATTATTGATATTAGGTGTTGAGTTGAGACTCGGAATCGGGCTTTCTGGTCTGCAGGGACCTGCTAGGGAAAGGGAGAAGCGGGAAAAAGAGAGGAACGAGCTTCGTGATCTTGTAATACTACCACCCTTGAACTGACTACCATCCCTCAGGAAAGATAATACAAAAGTGCTTCAAATTTATGTATGTGAACCTTTTTTCACTTATACTGAAATTCTTTCTAGGTTGGCAAAAACCTACATGTACTTAGTCAGATAGAGGGTGTTGATCTTGAAATGTATAAAGAAACTGTACTTCCCAGGGTATTGGAGCAGGTTAGTGTTTGCTAACATGTTTTCAGACCTTAAAGGTGTTCAAAAATCCCATGTTACTTACTTGGAATTGTGTTAACAGGTCGTTAACTGTAAAGACGAGCTAGCCCAATATTACTTGATGGACTGTCTAATTCAAGTCTTTCCTGATGAATACCACTTGCAGACTCTTGAAACACTGTTGGGTGCATGCCCGCAGCTTCAGGTCAGGCAAAAAGGACCTGTTAATCTTTGTTGAACTATTTGAAGATTGTAGTTCATGTGAATTCTCTCATTTCTGATATTTTTTAATAGTTAAGATCGATCAGATGGTATAATATTATTGAGTGCTTAAGCTGTATAAGATATCCTTCAATTTTTATCTGCTATTATCATTGATAGCCATTCATGATTCATATAAGACATCTGCCAAAAAAATATAGAATGTTGATTCCTTAGTTATTTAGACTATAGAAGTTTTATTATTCATTAAAATGAAGATTTAAAGTAGAAGTTTGTGGGTTTAAAGTACTGGAGTTCTAAATTGTATTTCCGCATTGGGGTTGTTTATTAAGATCCTGGTCTGTCTATTCATCTTCACCTAACTCTTACGTTTTGTTCGAATAATTGCAATTGGACAAAAAAAATTTCCTACTTTGTTATCCAGTTTTCTGTGCTTCATTCATATCATAGTGTTCTCCATTTTTTTTTTTTTTGGGTGCAGCCAACAGTTGATATCAAGACAGTTCTATCTCAACTTATGGATAGATTATCAAATTATGCTGCTTCAAGTGCAGAGGTGAGTATTCAGTGTTCTTTTTCAGCTGGTTACTGTTCAGTGGTTTTTTGTTAACGTATGTGAGTGCTGCAGGTGTTGCCAGAATTCTTGCAAGTTGAAGCTTTTGCAAAATTGAGCAGTGCTATTGGAAAGGTAGATCAATTATTTGAACCATTAAGAAAATACACTGTATATTTAGAATATACAAGAGCTCCATAAGTGTATTTTTCTCCAATTAACGTGTGCATAAACATATTTGCATATGGCTTGTTTAACAACATTCTTTCACCTACTACCCTAAATTATAGTCACAATATTTTCCAATTATTTAAATGTTTTTCATTTTGTTTAAATTTTTCATTGGACACTTCTTTAACATACTTTTGGGTGGCCATAATTTTGCAGAAATAATTCTCGAAATTTATGAGGTTTTTCATGATTTTCTTGAAATACTCATTTGTATTGAGGTGATGTCTATAATACTTTATTTCCCCCCTAGCCTTCTTGTTTCCTTTTTCATACGTTCATGTATATAATATTTATTTCCATTGTCTTTTTAAATTTTTGTACTTCTTGTTTCTGTTAGTTCTTCCAATAAATATGGGGCCAGAGTTATTGATTTTACATTTTGGATGCTAATATGTTTTCCAATTTAAATTCAACTTCAGAGACATGTTGATTTTGGGATTTTATGTATATATTTATCTAAGTGATTTTGTTTTCATGCACATTATCTATACTATTTCTATGATAGCAGTATAAACTTTTAATTAAACAGCTATTAATCTTTGTTTGTTAATAATTTTCCCTAATATAGAAGCATGATCTTTAGAAAAACTTTGCTTGTGCTTAGTCGAATCTTAGATTGCATTGTATGCGCAAATTTATTTTCAACTACAGGATCCTAAATCCCTGCCAACTGCCAAAAATTTGATTCTGCTATATGCTAAATGTAATAGTTGGATATTTTTTTTCATTCACTTTACTTAGCTTCATGCAACTGTTTGATAGGTCATTGAAGCACAAGTTGACATGCCTGTTAATGGAGCAATCACCTTATATGTGTCGCTTCTTACATTTACTCTTCACGTTCATCCTGATCGTCTTGATTATGTTGATCAAGTACTGGTATGTACAATTCACCTTTGTTATATTTACTACAATGTCTTAATATCATTTGTTATCATAGAAAATGAGGTCCTCGAGAATATAAACTCGTGATGGATCGACACATAAATAAGTAGCTATGAAATCATCTTGATTGTTGGTGAAGTACCTTATAACATGCTTGTATGAAGTAATGCAGTTGTTGACCTGGTTTTTCTTGCTTTGATGACTATGTTACATACAGTAGCCTGTGTTAAGTTTAAGATCTTGGCTGACACCTGTTCATTATGTTTATGTTTTTTTCTCCTCTACAGGGTGCATGTGTTAAGAAACTCTCAGGCAAAGGAAAGCTTGAGGACAGCAGAGCAACTAAGCAAATTGTTGCGCTTTTGAGTGCTCCTCTGGAGAAGTATAATGATATTGTCACTGCATTGAACCTTTCTAACTATCCCAAAGTCATGGATCACCTTGACACTGCTACGAATAAAGTCATGGCAGTGGTCATTATTCAAAGCATCATGAAGAATAACACCTGCATATCAACTGCTGATAATGTAGGCACTTGTCCTCTGTCTTTATTGACACTGCTACGGATAAAATCACGGCTGTCCACTTTGTCCTCTATCTTTATTTGTTTTAAGAGTTTCTTACAATCTATGACTCTCTTTCGCTTTAGGTGGAGGCTTTATTTGAATTAATTAAAGGGCTTATAAAGGACATTGATGGAACTCCAGATGATGAGGTGCACCCGAAAATTAAAATTATCATTTCTTTCACGTTTTCAGATAAGCATTGCACTTTATGCCTCTATATATGGTTACATCAATACCTATTGCTAAACTGACATGCACTCAGCCTTGTTCCTTATCTCATCATTTTTTGGGCTCTATTTGCTTCTGCCATGTTGCTGCTTTGTTAACGAATTTCTGATTATTATTTGTCTTCTAGTTTGATGAGGAGGACTTCAAGGAGGAACAGAACTCTGTTGCTCGTCTCATTCACATGTTACATAACGATGATCCTGAAGAGATGTTGAAGGTAATCAACTGCATTAAGCTTCTACGCAAATGTGAATCTTAGTAATTATATATCTCTTGTGAATGGTGTCCATATATCAGATGTACCATTCCATGTGGTGTGTAATATCGAATAGATCTTCTCTCATGAGCTCTGTATCTTATTGTGATTAAGACTAGAGAAAACAGTTGCTGGCAGTTAAGAAATTTGAACCATGAGCACCTTACCCGAGACCCAATTTTGATGAAAAGAGAACTTGCAAGACTGCTATAGAGAGCATCTTGTCAACTGTTCAAGACTCAGCATGGATGAGATATTGCCAAGCAACATTGTCTAATCAAAATATCGGTTTCAGCGGTTCTGTATGTGTTTGAAGGATGACGATCCAGGGAAACAGTCAACTTTGGGGCTTCTTAGTTTAAGCCACATATTTATACAAATATGTGCAATTCATGATTTTTCATGGGTAAGGTTATATATTGGTGATGTAAGCTCATTAGAGCCTGTTAGCATGCAGACAACTGGTTTGGAACCATCCCAACGCGTTGGGAAGAGAGAGAAAGAGCACCAAAAACTCAATTTTTGGCATGTTTCCTGTGATATGACAGCATATCAGTTATATTTCTATTTTGGTTTTGGCCAATAGGATAATATCATCCAGTTTTGTCGGTTTTGGCTGGTGTTCAGCCAATAAACCCGAGAAAATGTTTAAAAACCCATTAAAATCCTAACCTGGTTGTCGAATGTGAAATTAACAATGATAAAAACAAGATCCGCGAACTAATGTCAAAGAGAACTGAAAGAAGTCATAAGTGTGTGAAAATTCTAATCTGATTTTTTTTTAAAAAAAAAAAGAGAGAAAGAAAGAGAAAGAGGGATAGCATTCTTCTGCCTTCCACATTCTAATTGGCATTGCAAGGATAAGGATTCACCTGAGATTTGCAGTCGCAGGTTGCAGCCACCTTCCATATTCTGATTTGCAACGGAAAGCAGTCGCCGTTGAAACGAGCTAGGCAAGGGTTATAAATGGGTATAGGGTCTTAACTGGGCCGGCCTTTAAAGTTCCCAGTTCCCACTGTTATTTAAGTGGGTTTCAGGCTGAAACTACCTTAAAATGAGTAACAGTTCAATTTTAGAAAGTTAAATGGGTTCCAATTTTCAAACTGGAAACTCATTTGTATTCTCTGGACCTGTAAACTAACAGTTGTTCATTTAGACTGTCAATAAATTTTAGCCTTTCTTCCTAATTATGCTATAAAAAAGATTCTTTTAGAAATAACTTCATAGTGTGATTAGAATTTATTCAAGACAAGTCCAAAGAACTGAAAAGTGATAGTTTTACTCATCCTGCATCTAGGCCAATTTAAGAGGCATTCTAAAAAGTGTTGATTGCGTGGATTGGAAGTGATGCTTTATTAACAAAAGTAAATAATAGTCATCAAATGAATAACCCATCTTATTTACATTAAACAAATAATATCACACCTATAATTTTGTCAACCTATAGAAGCGAAACTGAAACCAAACTAAGACTGAAGCCTTTTGAAACCAGCGGTCCTAGGTGAAACCTCAACTTTCAGGGACACCAAAACTAAAAGCAAGTCCGCAGACCTTTTTGATTTTTGCGGCTCTGTTGATAATTAAACGAGTGAAGTTTTTGGCTAACATTTCATGGAAGTTAAATTGAAGGATCTTTTCTTGCCAAAAATTCTAAAATTATGCCTTTACATGTTATATGTGTACAATATTACAAGATAATGTAATGTGAACTTCTGTTGAACTGGATAAACTTATATTAAATGCTTATGATGAATTACATAACAAGTATTCGACACGGATTTGCAATCAGTTTCTAGTTCTTGATCCGGCAAATGTGACCTGCCCTAATAGCATGGTTCTTTTTTGTTGCATGAAATTGGCTAAGAATGGAGGGTCAGAATTTCCATTGAGGGGGGGGGGGGGGGGTTATTTGATAATTAACAAACATCTCTATTGGAATTAATACACTGTGTTTAGTTACAAAATTAAGGGAAAAACTCAACTAAAATTGATTGAATACATGAAACTGAATACATAAATATCTTATATTATCTGAAAAATACAACTTAAAGTTCTTCGTTAATCCCCTCTCTCTAGTGTGACGATTTGCAAGACTAAGGCCTTTTTTGGCAGCCAGAGTTAGCGAGAGCTTCTACTCTTGTTAACTCTTCCAAACACTCATTTAGGGTAGGAGTTGGGGACTAATCATGACATGGCAATTCAAGAGCAAAATCAAGTTTTTGGGGGGAAAAAAAATTGTGCACTCTACCCCTTACTTTTTGGCGGCAAGTGCTTAACTCTTACACCAATTTCAAACCGGTGTAAAAGTTAACAACTCTGACCTCTAACTCTTCCCAGCGCTATAAAAATCCCCAGCTCTACTCTACCAACTCTACTCCAAGCAACGCCTAATAATGTTTGCTATTCTGTTATTTCAAACTAATTGCATCCACTTTCTTTTAGTTTTGATTTGATCACTTTATCCAACATTGGTTTTATTAATTGTTAATGTAAATTTAAAGGGTGAATTTAATTGTGTTATTTGCTGCTTTACAGATTATATGTACTGTGAGGAAGCATATTCTTCTTGGTGGTCCTAAACGCCTCCCTTTCACCGTACCTCCCCTTGTGTTTTCTGCCCTAAAGGTTTGTGTCTTACTTTTTTTCATCTAAAATTGCTTTATGAGGGCCCTTTCATTGAATTCTGAGTGATACATAACAATCTACATCTGTCTGCATGCATGATGCAAGCTAAGCCTATAGGTTTGTACAAACAGATGTCTATACCAAACATGTTTACAGACTAATATTATAGGGTATAAGCTGCAAATGGAAAGTCTCATTGTACTTGTAGTATCTACTTAAATCATGCAGCAGTATGTAGTGATATTTGTTACAGAACTCTGCGGAGCCATGTGCGGAGTACATTTGTCTTGGCTATAGTCTTGCGGTTAAGAACTTAAAACACTAAGAGATTGAACCAATTTGGTGCATGAAAGATGATATTGAAGGAATGAGTAGCTATGTGTTTGTGACAATTCATTCTGAGTATAATTGATAACTGGAGAAGGCAGTGCAGTTTGGATATAAGATTAACACGGTAAAATTTGTAATTTTGACCTTTGATTTAGTAATAATTTACCTTACAATTTTTGTTTTGTTGTTAGATAATCATGCAAATACTTAATCTTTCTATTATTGGTGAACTAGAAGATAGGAAGAGTTTGGGCTATGGTTTTGTATGCATTCGAAATTTGGCAATCAAGGTAATCAGTTTGAAAAAGAGTGTGATCCCGGACAAACCCACAACCTTACCCTCTCCTTTAGTGTCCAATTAGGTGTAGACCCATTCCACACGAGTAGCACGGTCACCACCAGAAACATTAATAGAGATTTTGTATAATATTTTTGGGATCAACTACACAAATCCTTTTCTTCATTCAGCCAACGAAGGTCATCCTTCACTACTGAGTGACCAAGTTTTCATGCTTGCTATTTTCTGCTTAAATACTTCCCTCCTCCTTTATCTGTATCTGGAAATTGCCACTGAAAACACTTATGCTACTTGAGGAGACGAGCGGAATTTTTTCGTCTCATATATTCTCTCATGAAGTAAACTCCGTTTGCATGGATGGCCAAATGTGCATATCTTTCGATCTTATAGAATCAGGGTTTGTTAGTTTGACAATTCTTTTATTCTTGTTCTAGTTATGTAAGGCTGTTGAAATATTTCTTAGTTTTAACTGGGTATTATTGAGAGCATCATCAATTTTTTTGGTCTCTCTCTCTCTCTCTCTCACGCCCCCCAACCCCCCCAAAACACACACACACACACGAGCAATTCTTGGACACATTTAGGACTCCTCTAAACATTTATTTGATATGCATTACCCACACTTGAAGAGATGATTTTTCTGTCATAATTTAAGTCTAATTTTAAATGATCAACTATTGAAGGTTTAGATTGAAATTCAAGAAAAAAGTTCATATTGCCACTATTAATTTTAAAACATTCAAGAAAGTGGGATCAGTCTCAAGTGTTGGAAGCTTGATTAGCAAGTAGACAAGGGGTAATTCAGTCGAAGGGTATCAAGTTTCTTGTGAGTTTCAGTGTGGTTGTTGGATCCCACATATCTCCTCGTTCCCTATTTTTGTTCAGTTAGGAAATGTGATGGGGACATCTAGCACGACCTCGGTGCATATATCATCAATGCAGAAGATGAGTTGCTTCAATTTTATTTGAGTAGTTAAAGTAGCCTTTATGTATTTTTTATTGTATTTTTGGTTTTTTTAATTTTTTTGTATTAGTTTTAGTACCATATCAGTTATATTCTGAGAGTTGATATTTGTAAAGCCTATAAATAGGCCTCAAGACTTCTCTTATTGGTAATAAATGATTGAAATTAAATTAAATTCTTGAGATTTGAGTCTTGAGACTGGTGTAAGGGATGTGAAGCCCGATTGTGTGCGAGGGGTGTGAAACTCAAACCTATCTAAATTTTTATTTCTCTTCTCAATCTCTAGTTTTCTTTTTTCTTTTTCTCAAAATTCTAGTTTTTTTCTTTCTTTAGATTGGAGGTGATTGCGATCCACCCATGTTACATCAATTTTTGTATTAGAGCTTTGGTTCTCAATTCCCATCAAATTTTCATCTCCCTTCTCAAAACCCTAGATCAAAACACTAGACCTGCTCTTAAAAAAGGAAAAAATAATAAGAAAATCCTTTCAAAAATCATCAAATAATTGCGGCCGTCACTGTTCACCTCTTTGCTCCATCAAACCCACCAAAACCCTAACCCTATGCCCTAAGCCCTTCGTCAACCACATCTTTCTCCTTTCACGTCCACCACCTGCTGCCGACAGTACCCCACCTTGCACCAGATAGCTGCTGCCCTGCCGACGATGTCGACTGCAAACCCATCGTCCACGACTCTTTGATTACAACCAAGCCACCACCGCTGTCTCTACACCTCTGTTGTCGGACTCGCTGTTAGATCAGCGCCATCACCTCGTCGTCACGATCTGATCTCATCATCGCAGCCATCAGATCAGTGGTGCCACCTCCTCGCTGCTGCCAGATCCTCGCCGCCATCTTGTCGTCGTCTCCAGATCAGCGCCACCACTTGCCCTCTGCACTTGCCGCGAGTTTGTCAAAGCGTCGGATTAAGAGATCGTTGACTTGATCTCATCACCTACCCATCAATCCACATTGTAGGTCCAGCCCGCCGATGTTGCAACGTCCTTGCCGTCGTCTTCATCACTGTCATCGTCGTTGTCGCTGTCATCTTCATCTTCTTCCGAACTGCAGGGAAGAGATAAGAGAAATTAGTTTGGGTTTGATTTGGGTTTCATAAACCCGATCCCAATTCATATTCACAAACCTGACCGACCTTTTCTGTTTCAAATCCGACCCGCCTGCACCTGCGACCTGGATCCGCCAGCTCAGACCTGAGCCAACCCGAGCTGCTAGCTCAGACCGAGCTGACCGAGTTAACTCAGTCCTAGCTCGGATCCAACTCGACAAATTTAGTTCAGATGCCGTTTTGAGCCCCTTTCAAGTCCCGATTCAAGTTGTTTTCGAGGCGTTGGACTAATGAATGATAGAACTACACATCCACAACCATCAAAAGGACACTGAGGTCGACGTTCGTTAGTAGGTACGTTCCTTGATCCCGACCAATTATTTTGAGCCTGATAATTCATCTGAGTGGTTATGGATTTGACTGCTGGTCATCAAATATAAGTGAGATTGTGTGATTCTTTTTCCTTGTGATACATTAGTTTGATATTGATGGTAGAACTTGCTTGCGTAGCATAAATATTTTCGTTAATTTGTTCTTAAATTGAGAACTGACTAGTCTACGCATGTTACTTTGATCAAACAATTTGCTAGCGTTATTAGTTTTAATCTTTCTTATCCAATGATCGTAATTTGTTGGTGAAGCTTGAGTTTAATAATATTATCACTGATTTCCAAACACTTGAACATGTTTCACATTACAGTCAAGTAGGAATTGCATCTTAGGAACTTTTATTTACTTTCTTGCATTTAAAATCTAGAATCTTATTCAAACAAAATTAAAAATTTTAAAAATTCAAAAAAAAAAAGTTTAACATCTAGTTTAGAGTCATGTGTTCCCTTACATTTAGGGGAGTCTAGTTAATTCCTCATCACCTGATGGATCTGACTGAAGAAGCTCAAATTGCTGCAAAACTCGACGTGATCCTGGCTAAGCTTGGTAACATGATCCAAACTTGTGAAACCGAAAATCAAATAATGAAAAGTGGTGCTCCAGCTAGTAAACAATTTATGATCGCGCACCCACCACCCATGCCAGGCATGATCTCTAACCTGTGATCCAAGAACACCGGTGTTTATACCCTCAACCTACCCAGCCTTATAGGTATATTACCCTTCCACAACCACTTAGGAATGATGTTAAGGAAAAGAACGTCAAACAAGATAGCATAAACAAAGGCACAAAAAAGAAAATTTTTAAGATTAGCATCATTGTTAAATGCAATAAGTGCCAGTGGTGTGGGCATACAGCTGTCGACTGCACCAGTCTTGTTAAGTTTGCTATTATTAACAGAGTTTCCATTGTAACCCCTGAGTCTGAAAGTACTATTTCTCCGGAAATCACTCCCGTGATTAAGGAGTTTAATATTGTTTTCCTCGCTACCACAGCTGCTGTCGCTGTCATAACTATCGCCTGTCTTTTCCCTTCTTTTACTCTGCTGCCAACCCCGCCTTCTCCTCTACCACTTGTTCCTTCCTCTTTTCCCCTTATATCGTGGCCTGCTTTGGTCGCACCCCTTCCTCCTATACTGCCGACCCCTCCCGTTGTTGCATGCTCTCGTCGCCAACTCCTTCCTCTAGTGCCGATATCATTCCCTTCCTCTTCTGCTTTACCGTCCACTAATATCCCATTACCGGTCCCACACTATCCATGACAGGATATTAGTATGGACGTCGTGTTAGGTCTGCCAAAAACTCTTAGGGAAACACACTATTGGTCTAGTTCCAGGAGTAAATATTCTCAACTTGTCACGTTACCGAGCGAATCCCATAGAGCATGCAGAACTCAAAAAGCAAGTTGATTTTAAGTTGTCCAATGTCTAAATTGCTTATAACACATCTGTTAATAGGACAATAGGTAGCCCTCATGATGAGATTGCTTATGGTTTTAAGCCTAGACAACCCATAGATTTTATCTCCACAGCTGATCACTATAGAGTTTTTGAGTCTTCATCATCATTTGCATCATCTGTTGCATCACATGCATGAATTACACAAGGAAAAAAATGATAAGGTTGCTCAAAACAACGCCAACTATAAGTTACGAGCTGATGTTAGGAGTAGTTTAAAAACTTTTAATATTGGTAATGTTAAAAAGTTGCATGCATATAGTGTTGATTCATTTCAAATTTTGAATAAATTGAATGATAATGTTTATGTTATACATTTTGGTATTAATTTTACTCTCAATGTTAAAGAATCTAGTAGATTACAAGGGTCTTGATTTTATCCCACTGGTTGATGATCTTTCTCATGAGCCTATTTTTGAGAGCCCTTCTCTTCCTCCATTTCAACATATTTTACCTAACATAGCAGATAAAGCCGATAAAATCTTAAATGATGAGATTATCGCCACCAGTGATAGTGGGACTCAGATATCTGGTTCGTTGGAAGGGAAAAGTGTCGACTGATGATGCATGGATTGACCCGGATGCTGTGGAGCAATACGAAAACATTTCTACACTAGACTCGACGAGTTCGCGTCTTCTTCCACCTGGGGAGAATGATGGGGACATCCAGTCACAACCTCGGTATATCATCGATGGAGAAGACGAGTTGCTTTGATTTTGTTCGAGTAGTTCAAGTAGTCTTTATGTATTTTCTTTTATTATATTTTTGGTTTTTATATTTTTTTAATCAGTTTTAGTTCCACATCGGTTATATTTTGAGAGTTGACTTTTGTAAATTCTATAAATAGGCCTCACAACTTCATTTATTGGTATTGAATGATTGAAATTAAAATTTTCAGGTAAAATTTTTCAGATTTGAGTCTTGAGATTGGTGTAAGGGTTTGAAGTTCGATTGTGTGCAAGGGGTGTGAAGCTCAAAACTTATCCAAATTTCTATTTCTCTTCTCAAACTCTAGTTTCTTCTTTTCTTTTTCTCAAAACCCTAGTTTTTCCTATTCTTTGGATTGAAGGTGATTGCGATCCACCCATATTGCATCAAAATGGGGTCCTACAAATATTTGGGGAGCAACACAACTGGTTGTCAGTGAAATCATTAAGTGATATGGCGCTGAAATGAGGGAGATTGATGGTTGTGGTGAAATTATCATCAGCTGGTAAGAAAGTGATTGGGGCTAGAGGTATGTGTGGGCGATTTCATGGAATTCAGTTGCTCATTCAATCTCCTTGCCACTATGAGCTGGTTGAGTTCCATCTTTTTTTGAAGCTCCTAGGTGAAGGAGGTTTTTGTAGTTCATTTGATGACCTTGCGGGTCCAAAATACATGTAGATTGTATCGCTTAATCATTTTATGCAACCTTGTAATCTTGGAGAATGTTTTGCTAAGATCTTATTAATGAAACACACATTTGTGGGTGGGGGTGGTAGCTGTGGCCTCATTGTTCTTTATCTGGAAAAAAGATAGCAGATTTTTTTTTTGAAGGAATAAAAAAAGAGAAGATAGCAGAATTGAGTTTATTGCGTGGTAACATTAGATTTTTCAGTATATGAATACATTATGGAAAGACGAAGAGCGAAGGCCTATTGCTTATACAAAATATGCAAATGTATGGAGAACTTAACCATTTAGCATGTTCTAAAACTAAATTTGTTTGAGAATTTGAAAATTATTGTCCCTTGTTCATGATATAAAACATAAAGCAGAAAATATAGACATCTGTTATCTGGCATGACATTCCATGTTTATGCCCTGTTATTTTGGAGCTTAGTCTACCAGTGTACTTGTTCAGTCTTGTTGCAATACATGAGTGCACCATAGGCTCAGGCTGCTTTTGGATTCCATTAGTGCATGTGATTGTAATAAGGACTCTAGATTGACGACAAGAAAAGAAGTTCATTTTGTAACCTTGGTTTTATATAGGTGAATGTTTATTCTCAATTTTTATCTTCTTAATTTCATTAACTTAGATTATATTTCTTCTTTTGAACCATATTCTTGAACTTCCATCACATTTCTTAAAACAGTTTATCAAATATACATATGCTAAAGGCTAAAAGTTATTAACTACTTCTGAATAGAAATTAAAATTAATATTCTATAAGATGTTAGCATCCACACTACTTCAACAAGAACATAAAAAATGATCATGATTATTGAGTCGATGTTGATGTTTGACTGCATGTCCTTTGAGGAGCATGTTCTTTGGGATCTGAGACCATGTTTTGACTTGCTTTATTTAATTAATTCTGATGATTATGAAATACAAGTTTCCCTACCTGATCAAGGAGGATACGAGTATCAACTACCACATGGTTGTTATTACTTAAATAGTCTCGGTAAGTATCTTCTCTCCTGGTATACTCATGTCAGGGATTTCTATGTTCACATGAAAGTTGATGTCTGGGAACCTAATCTGTGCCTATAAAAGATGGGGCCTCACAGTGGTGGTATTCTCTAATATGCTTGGCCTCTGACGTAATAGTAGGTGTTCCACCTTACAAAATCTGCTTATCAGGTCTCGGTGACAATTCCAGCATTAATGAATTGGAGCGTGTTTCTTCTCTTTGCCATTTTTCTATAGTGGGTGTTCCACCTTACAACATCTGCTTATCTGGTCTTCGATTGGAATCCATTCTCATTCTTGCTGGGCTGCTAGAAACTTTCGAGTTTTTGGGTTCTTCAAGTGTTCATATCCCATGTCTAGCGATGGCCGGCAGATTTATCTTTTTGCAGAGTATTACTTTGAAACTTCTGAATGTACCTATCATGTTTTTTTGGTTAGGTTTAGGGTCTGAGTCTTTTGGCAATGGTATCTCTACACATCATCGGTATTGATTTCATTTTCTGACAGAGGGCCCAACTTAAATTTTCAGTGGAAAATGCGTGCAAGAAAAACTGTGTTTAAAATCACTATAGACAAATATTCTTCCAAATTGTTTTGCAGGGACCATTCATACCTTGTAAGAATCAAAGTAATTCCACATCCCTTTTAGTATAGGATTTGGCTGTTATATGTGCTGTCGAATATCTTTTAACTGGATTTCAATTTAAATGAAAAGGTGCATTTTCTTTTTCTGTACTTTTCACTCGCTATGAATAAGTTATTTATCTTATGAATATAAGCATTTCCCGTCAGTGGCTTGTTCTCCTAAGTTTGGATCATGTAAAGTTGTTTACACTTTATTTGTTTAAGGTTAGGCTGGTGTTGCATTCTTTTGATGATTATTTCTATGTGGTTTTGCAATTTACAACACATTAAACTAGTGCTCTCCTTTTCTTTTACTCTGTATCTGAGATAAATGCATGTATTCTTCCCATAGTTATAGATATTATGCTCCCTTTACACTATTTGCAGTTGGTCAGGCGTTTGCAAAATCAGGATGGAGATGTAGCGGGAGAAGAGGTGCCTGCAACACCGAAGAAAATATTTCAAATCTTACATCAGGTTATTCCTAATGACAAGTCCTACAGGCCATCTTTATATATATATATATATATATATATATATATATATATATATATATATATATATATATATATATATATATATATATATAAAAGATTTTGTATTTATCAATTGACTAGGAATTTTCTTTCGTTCTATTATTTTCCATTTTTCTCTGATTGAGCACAACCAATTCTAAGTGATAACGACTTCATTTGCTAATGACCTGGCGTTTATCATATCATATTTAATCTTTAAGATTGATGTATTGAATCCGCCAGACATCTGGTTGTAACTTTTTTACATCAGCACAAGTGATATTTTTGATGTGCTTATTTTATATCCATGCATGCTAGCATGTTGCTTGGTTCTATATGGATGCAATACGTATGGTTTGTGGTCCTCTGGTTTCACTTCAAGTTGCTACTGACTCAAGAAAATTATCTAGTTGTCATTTGTCTTTCTCATGCTGATGTATTTTCATTCGTCCGCTGATAGCCTGATACTGCTTTTTTTCCCCCAGACTATTGAGGCATTGTCATCTGTTCCTTCCCCAGAACTTGCTCTGAGGTTGTATTTGCAGTGTGCGGAGGTATTTCAGCTTTATATGACAGTTAGAATTCTGAATTACAGCAACCGTTCTACTTTATTCATTATCTGTTTTATTTTGGCTCAGGGAGCTAACGATTGTGATCTGGAACCTGTTGCCTATGAGTTTTTCACTCAAGCATTTATTCTTTATGAGGAAGAAGTTGCAGTAAGTAATTAGAGTTAGAGCCTTCTCTTGTAGACATGAATGGTTTCCTTGACCAAATGGATAAAACCAGAAGAAATCTATTTCTTGTCATGTTTAATTGCGACAAACAGCAAATTAGTTGTATGCCTTCACTATTTGTTGCTATTTCCTTTTCCTGTTGCAACTTTTCATAAATTATATCATTTGGAACAGGATTCGAAGGCACAGGTGACTGCAATACATTTAATCATAGGAACTCTTCAGCGGATGAATATATTTGGTGTTGAGAACCGGGATACGTTGACACATAAAGCCACTGGGGTTGTGCTTTACCTTGTGATTCTGTTTTGTGTACTAACTTTACTTGAAATGGCCTATTATAATGGTTTCTTATCTTTTCTTTTTTTCTTTTGTAGTATTCCGCAAAACTTTTAAAGAAACCTGATCAGTGCAGAGCAGTTTATGCATGTTCACATCTCTTCTGGGTCGATGATCAAGATGGCATTAAGGATGGAGAAAGGTGCCAAAATTAATTCATTATTATACACAAAAAATTTGAAAAGCATACTATATCCTATCAAGTTTCTCAGCATTAGCCAACTTTGTTGGCTCGCATCCGGAATATTTTTCATGTCATTATGATTGTTCTTTCTATCATTGTTGTTAAGTAGATCTATTTGCTGAAAAGTTACAACGTTGTTTCATGTCATGGTAACTTCAAGACAAAATATTACCGGTGAAGATATATTCATGTAAATACTTCCTACTGCTGCTGTTTTTGTATCCTAACTGAACAGTCTTTCTTCGTCCAGGGTCCTGCTTTGCCTTAAGCGAGCCTTGCGGATTGCAAATGCTGCTCAACAGATGGCCAGTGCAACACGGGGTAGCAGTGGACCTGTCACGTTGTTTGTTGAAATATTGAACAAGTAAGCTCAGAGTCTACTACCCAAGTTCATGGCTTTGAAGTCACAAGTGATAAAAATCTTACTTCAACCATAACTTTTCAATATTCTCTTTCGGTGGATCAGGTATTTATATTTCTTCGAGAAAGGAAATCCTCAGATAACAAGTTCTGTAATTCAGGGTTTGATTGAATTGATCACAACTGAGATGCAAAATGAAAACTCTCCTTCAGATCCATCTGCTAATGCTTTCTTTGCCAGCACCCTGCGATACATTCAATTTCAGAAACAGAAGGGTGGAACCATGGGTGAAAAATATGAGCCCATAAAGGTTTGATGCACGAGTGTTTCTTCTGAGAAGAGAAAAAGGAGGCACTTTTCTCCTTGTGAAGGTGGGTAAGAAAAGAATCAATTGCATAAAACCCACAGTTCCCTTGTGCACGGAGCTAATGGTTTGATGATGCTGATCAAGACAGACTTTGTACACTAACAGTGATTATATCTATGACTGCTATTGTGATAATTTCAGGAGGATGCACTTAATTGGTAAGAAACCCGGGCATCAGGTTTGATCACTTTGAACGGACCATTTCTGTAGATATCACAGGCTTTTTTAAAATTGTCAGATTATACTATTCGATTTTGGTGTGAAGAGAGACTGCCAGTGTAATCCAGCTTCATGTGATTAATTTATCAAGTCTGGAGATTATCAGTAATACAGTCAAATAATTATGTGAAGAGTTATCAGGAGTCGAGCATATCCATTGCGTTAAGATTCAACATTTGATTGGAATCTTCTTTGGTCTTGTTTATTTATTCTGAATTTATTTTATGCAGTTGAGCTTGTCTCATCTATCCAATAAGAAAGGGCTGTGCTCAAAGAAAATCGTTTGCAACAGTTGAATCTGAATCTGAATCATTTTTCAGTTTATTGCTTTATGTTTGAAGTACGGCTTTCTTTCACTGTGTTCATGCTGTTGATCGAATGAAATTCTTTATTGATAAGAACCTGCTGTTATTTTGTAAATTGCTGTGGTTTTTTGAGAAGTTACTGTTGTTCTGTGTGATTTGCTCATTTTTAGATGGTAATTTCTTGCTTAGGCTCGAGTTCTGACAGTGTAATGAGTGAAATAATTGGTCTGAATCTGCAATTTTTTTGTTTCATACAATAATTTTCATCCTTTTGTCGGTTACTCTCTCAATTTTACGAGTGAAATAATCGCTATGGTGCCATTTCGTTACTCTCTCAATTCCCTCACTTTTTAGATTTTATTTGCCACTGAGACCTGTCTAAATAATAAAGATGTCGAGTTGGATTATATAGATGGTCTTAATCTAGCGTATTTCCCCAAAATATTTGGGACGTATATTCTTCATCCTCGATTGGTTGATCCACCTTGAAAATCGGTGCCATTAGATGTAATTAACAACATAAATTACTTTAAAAACAAAAAGAAAAAAAATCAAAATATTAAAGCTAATACATATGCTTTTTCCTGTAAATTCCTCAAAATCCATGGTCTAATATCATGCAAAAGTCGAAGAATCCTACATCTTTCCCCTGTATCCATTGCTTAATGGTAGAACCCTCGCTCTATATTACGACTCTTTAGTGCTCCCAACATGCATTCACTCTTACCAACAAAAGAGAATAATAAGGAGACAGGTTGAGAAAGACGGGGCAAGATGGCAACGTAATGGACAAAGATGAGCAGCAGTTTGAGTTGGCGGCCAGAGCCTTTGTAGACCATTACTACCACCTCTTTGATGCCAACCGTGCTGCACTTTCCTCTCTGTGTAACTAACCTCCATGCTTTCAATCAGCGGCAAACACAAAATATTTTTCAGTGTGTGCGAAAATTTAGTAAGAATTTTAGTGTGAACGTAAATGTAATAAGAAAAGAGAGAACAAAAGGGGAAAAAATTGCACCCAAGACTTGAACCTGTGACTTCCAATAATATATTTTTATAAATTAACATTTGAGATGAAACTCTAAATTATCTTTATTCTAGTAAAAATAATCTAAAAAGTAGAGATCATATACAAAAAAAAATTATAAATTATATATGCTAATACATATATTTTTTTAAATCCAGTGTGGACATCCGCCCGCACTGATGTGTATGTGGGTCTACCCCTGCTCTCAAGGTGCCGAAGAGATCGACCGGCTGCTGTTCGATCAGTGCAGGCACACGATCTCCACCATCGACTGGCAGCCGTGGCGGCATACTTGTGCTTCTTTAGTGGAAACCTCCAGCTACCAGGGGAGGAGCACCATCTCAAGTTCAGCCAGGTGATGCATCTCCTCCATAAAATACATACATCCATGCACATACACATATGCTAATATATTTGCATAGACTGTGAATTTAATTAGCTTTTGTGAGGGCCACTATATTATTCTATGAATTTGTGAAAACATCTGGAACTATTCTCCTTTTCCCTTGTCTCAAATTTTTTATCTCTGCACCAGAACTCTGAACTCCGAAGTTGTGACATGAGTCTTGAAGGTTGAGCGATGTCTTTCAGGAGCTGAAATTTGGGCTCTTGTTGGCTGATATTTTCTTTAATCCACAATAAACGTGTGTCGGGCTGAATTTTAACCTGTGTGATCCTAATACCATCTTAAAACTCTTTGGTTCCATGCCAAAATATCAAATTTGTGATGAGAGTTGAAGGATCTATTTTTATGTTCAAACAGTTCGCTCAAGATGATTTTCTGAATTATTCTCAACAATTAATTCATTCATGTTATGTATCTCAACATGATCGCTTTTATTGCCTTGTAAAAGTTACACATTTTCGGCCTTTTATTTAAAAGAAAAAAATTTCTGCCTTGATAAAGTTTTTCTTTTTTTTCTTTTTCTCTTCAAATTTGCATTGTTATCAAATTTGTGTCCACTTATTTTTGCTTGTGTGATCTCTGATAAATATTATTTCTATTTGGTTTTGGCTGCAGATGTTTCAGTTATTCCAACACAGCGAGGAAGCTTTTTTGTGCAGAATGACATATTCAGGCTCAACTATAGATGATGCTGTCCAGGTCACATGATCGGTCTTGGATTCGTTAAGAGCTCCCCGCTCACTTACAGGTCACCGGTTCGAACTCGTCACCGACATATTTAATTATATTTAATTCCAACAAACATGGCAGCTGACAGGCACTGAGTTTGATCTCCAATGATCACCAGTTTGAATCCCGTTGAGTAGTAGTTTTCTAACAAGAAAAAAAAACTATGGATGATGCTAGCAAAGAAGACTTCTTGTGTGGAAGAGCTTGAAACATATTGAAGTGGAACAAGATATTTGAACGATTACCCAAATCTCATTTTATTTTGTGGAAATAAAGGATTCCCTTAGTGTTGGTGTAGGATTTGAGGGCTCCAAAACACAAAAATATTACTGTTGCCACAATAAAATTTTCATTTAATTGCATTTTGAAAACCTAATGATCTAGTTTCTTGGCTTGATTTCTAAATCAGAAAATACTTGCTTCTAAGTACATAATACCTCTACTCTCTTTTTCTCACAGAGGAACGAAACAAAAAAAAAAAAAAAAAAAAAAAAAAAGGTATATCATTTCTTGCCATTAGATCACAAAATGCAAGGAAAGCTCATTGCTCAATTAGCCTTTGGTAACTAAACAGATAGAGATAGTAACCAATCAACTGAGTCATACATATAGTATCTTCAGCTTTATATATGTCTCTTCACAATTAATCGCGCGAAACAAGATTAAACTAGATTAAAAGAAAAAAACAACATTCATTACCTGAAAAAAGAATTATGCCCAAAAACAAAAACACATTCAGGTCAGAATATCACAAATCGTTTACACATTGCAATCAACCCTAATCACATATTACGAGCAACCCTAATCAAAAAAGATTAGGGCAAAGCGATGAGAAGATCACGAATTCATTAATTAGACAACACACAGGATCACCTAGCAAAATTCACCCTGTGGTGTCACTTACATCCAGAATTGCAAAATGCTTCCATTTGATTGATTCAACAGCCATGGGTTCATCAATTGCATCATCCATTCCTATTAAAAAAACCAAAATTGTACAATCCAAGTATTTGTGTATTTTGGTAGTAGGATGATTTCTAGATATCTTCAAAGCCAAAAGTAATACTTATTCACATCCCTCTTATCAATTTGTTTGTTGTGAAAGCCCCACTCCACATTAGAACACCTGGTGCATGCTACAATGAAAGTTATTATGTACCCAAGATTTTTCTAGCACACATCTGATTTGGACTATGCCTTTTTGAGGTCCTGGCATTTCCTAGGTACCTGAACATGAGAACATTTCACTACATGAGAAAGCTAAAGCTTGAACCTTCATTTCCAAAGATAACAACAATCCAAGAATTTGAAACTCACTAGGACAGGAAGCCCATATTGTGGAACAAGTTGACGCCCATGAGTAAAGGAGGGGCATGACCTAAAAGAGACTCGGATTCAAATCCTCAAAGGGGCAGTAAACTGCAAACTAGTCCAGTCATGTTACCATGCTTGATTGCATATATAACAACGCTATCTAGGATTTAGGTCTGACTCAAATTTCGATCAGGTTTATAATGGTTTGAAGAACAAAGTGACAATGACAAAGAACACTGAAAATAAAACTACAGATGCTCATAAGATCCACTTAACTTGCTTCCCAGGCCGAAAAAGGTCTGATAGGCTAAATGAAGAGGAAATACACAATACGAGGTTTGGCAAAACCAGATCCAACCAATAATCAAATCAATGGGATTTCGAATCATATATGAAATAGGCATAAAATACAAGAGAAACACAAGGAATAAATGAGCAAGATAACACTCTCACCAAGTGTTACCAGAAAAAAAATTTAATTCTTGGATTCATTGGAATTATTATATACTAAACACCCTTATAACACACGTATCTAACACACATTGGATGCGAGGCTATTTGGGGTTGTGACCTAGGTTCATGAATCTGAGAAACCTGTCACTATATGATTAAACAAAAGTTTGAGGTCTCACATTCCAATATATAAAATTTGGAACTCATTGGCTGTCTTGTGAGGCAGTTTAATAAGGAACCTAGACCCAGATTAAGAATATTTTGAGACCATAAATAAGATGAGAGGAGATCAGAGTGAGAAATAAATTATTACCAGTACTTAGATCATGCCAAAGCTTAACCAGATGCATTCTGCATCATGCCAAAGCTTAGCCAGATTCATTGCATAATTCTTGATAGAGAGAAAGGGGGAAGTGTGACCAAAGAGAAGGCCCACTGGCCACTTCATCATGATTGCATATACAACAGTTACCAGGGTTAGATCTGACTCGATTTTGATAAGATTTACATGGACTTTTAGGAACAAACACGCAAACCATGATTCAAAACGATGGATATAAAATTACAGATGAACATTAGATTCCCCTTAGATAGATACAAAAACAAAAAACAATGGGACATGTTGCAGGAAGATGAAACAAAAAACAGCAGCACATTTGGAAAGAAACAGTTGACACAATACTGAAGGATATATTATAAGAACAAGTGGTGAGGATCATGGTGCTTACATGATGCTTGTCGAACTCGTGCTAGGAAAAGACTAGGAAAGCTACTCCGAAGTACTTTAAAGCAAAAGTTAATGCTGCCGGCGGTAGTACATGGCCCCAATAATCGAGACTTAAGATTAAGATTTGAGATAAACCAAGAAAATTACCTACATATTGATTAAGAACGATAGGTGAAATCAATACAAATAGTTTATCAATGTACTCCACTGAGATCTAGTATAGACAAGTGATTGCTATCTGCACTTTTGCATTGAAGCAGCATAGATCTGGAAGGTCAGAAACTACTGCCTAGCAAAAATAACTTTGAGTTACAAGGTTTATCATATCGAATGATGAGATTAGGTTTGCAAAGCTGGTGGCAAGTAATTATGACGCATCATACTAAAAAGACTAAACTAATTACTTTACTTGACAAGTTGAAGTATGCTAACCCTGTGAGATCGTGATGTTAGGCCGCCTCTATAACTCTAGTACTTAATAACTACTATTAAACTCAAGCTTTTGCATGTTTTCAGGATTATGCCAAAGCTTAACCAGATGCATTCTGCATCATGCCAAAGCTTAGCCAGATTCATTGCATAAAATTCTTGATAGAAAGCAAGGGGGAAGTGTGACCAAAGAGAAGGCCCACTGGCCACTTCATCATGATTGCATATACAACAGTTACTGGGGTTAGGTCTGACTCAATTTTGATAAGGTTTATATAGACTTCAAGAACAAACACGCTAACTATGATTCAAAACAATGGATATAAAATTACAGATGAACACTAGAAAATCAAACCCCCCACCCCACCCCACCCCAGATAGATACACAAAAAAAAAAAAAAAACAATGGGACATGTTGCAGGAAGATGAAACACAAAACAGCACAATATATAGAAAGAAACGGGTGACACAACACTGAAGGACATATTATAAGAACAAGTGGAGAGGATGATGGTGCTTACATGATGCTTGTCGGACTCGTGCTTGGAAAAGACTAAGCTACTCCGAAGTACTTTAGAGCAAAAGTTAATGCTGCATGTGGTGGCACATGGCACCAATAATTGAGACTTAAGATTAAGATTTAAGATAAACCAAGAAAATTACCCACACATTGATTAAGAATGACAGGTGAAATCAGTATAAATAGTTTATCAATGTACTCCACTGAGATCTAGTATAGACAAGTGATTGCTATCTGCACTTTTGCATTGAAGCAGCATAGATCTGAAAGGTCAGAAACTACTGCCTAGCAAAAATAACTTTGAGTTACAAGGTTTATCATATCTAATGATGAGATTAGGTTTGCAAAGCTGGTGGCAAGTAATTATGATGCATCATACTAAAAGACTAAACTAATTACTTTACTTGACAAGTTGAAGTATGCTAAACCTGTGAGTCCGTGATGTAAGGCCGCCTCTATATCTCTAATCCTCAAGTTTGTGCAATCAATGAATATGATTCCACGTTTCAAATAGTCTAATTTGCTGTACTAGATTAAGTGTCAGTCCCCTCTATAAATAACCATCACAAGAAGCAAAGAATCCTACAATCACACCCTCTCACTATGGCATCAACACATGAGCCCCTCATTTCTTATCCTAGCAAGAAGACCACTATCCTTTCATGCAAAGCCATTTCACTTACTCTTTCCATAGCTTCTTTCATTTGCCTTGCCACTATCATCACACTACAGCTACCAATTGTCCATCACTCCAATCCACTCCAACTCTCGGATTTATGCACTCAATCCCCTAATCTTGTATCATGCCACGCTAGCGTCGCTGGTGCCATCAACACTGTACAATCCCAAATCTCTTATGCACATCCGGTCCAAATCCTTCAAACTCTCATCAATCAATCACTAGGCCAATTAGACACAACTTTTGTTGCTGCCACCACCATCCGCCACCAGTTCAATGATCTCCCTCATCACTCTTCCCTTGCAGATTGCATTCATCTTCTAGAACTGTCACATGACCGACTTCTAGACTCGGCCACCGCTGTCGAGGTCGGTGCCCATACTGACGCCCGCACGTGGCTCAGTGCTGTGCTCACCAACTATGACACGTGCCTTGATGAGCTGACTGGGCCATCTACCCTGCCAATTAAGGCCCATCTAAACTCCTTATCAGCATTAGCAAGTGCATCACTTGCTGTGCTCAATGCCATTTCACCTTATACGGGTGATGTAACAGAAACTGTTACGAACTTTCCATCATGGGTAACAGTCAAAGAGCGAAAACTTCTAGAAACTTCCTTGACAGATGTAATCCAAGCAAATGTTGTTGTGGCAACAGATGGGAGTGGAGACTATGCCTCAGTGCAGGATGCAGTGAATTCTGCTCCGGATAAGGGCACAACTCGCTATGTAATATATGTGCGGAATGGAACATATAAAGAAAACGTGGTGGTGGGAAAGAAGAAGACTAATGTCATGATACTTGGTGATGGCATGAATTCTACTGTTATAACGGGCAGCCTCAATGTTGTTGATGGTTCCACAACTTTCAACTCAGCCACATTAGGTATGGTTAACTAAGATCTCTTAGTCTAATTATCAATGCACTCTTTTACTCATTTTAGAAGTTTGTAGTAATTTAGAGACTTTAATGATGAAATTGAATGCATTCTGAATCACGGCTAGGCAGGTAGGATTCTTTTTTTAGTTTCTTATATTCTTCTAAAAGCCTTTTTATAGTCTATGTCTATTATGTTCTCGGAGTAGATGGGGGAAGTCACTTTTTCTTGTAAATGTCGAAAGGATATAGTTTTCTGCACCCCCACCCTACCAAAAAAAAAAAACCCAAAAAAAGGGTGCTTCTCTGGTGGATATTGCTCAGGAGTTAAATATTCTAAGATCTTCACTTGGGTCTTTTAATCTTCTAAGGGATCTGAATTCTTAAGTTTTCAATGTGAGTTTTTGTGAGGATATATCTGGTTGATCTAATTCAACATTTCAAAGTTGTCATAATCCAACATTCCTACATTCATTATCTTTTCTGAACTTCTATGCAATTTTCATCAAAATTAGTTTTATTCTTCAATAAAACATTTCCATTATGTCAAGTTAGTAAATGAACTCCACAAGTGCTTTTAATGTATTGTAGCTGCTGTGGGGATGGGTTTATACTGCAAGATATATGCATTGAGAACACAGCAGGTCCCGAGAAGCACCAAGCAGTTGCGCTTCGCATAGGGGCTGATAAATCAGTCATAAACCGATGCCAACTTAACGCCTACCAGGACACACTCTATGCTCACTCTCTTCGACAGTTTTATCGAGACAGCTTGATATCAGGCACAGTCGACTTCATCTTTGGCAATGCAGCAGTAGTATTCCAAAACTGCAGCCTCATTGCACGATTGCCCATGAGCAACCAGCAAAACCTAGTGACAGCACAAGGCCGAATGGATCCCAATCAGAACACAGGGACTTCAATCCAGAACTGTCAGGTAATCCCTAGCCCTGATCTCATGCCAATGGAGGCAACCATACCAACATACCTGGGCAGACCATGGAAGAATTTCTCAAGGACAGTGTACATGCAGTCATACATCGATAGTCATATAAATCCGAAGGGGTGGTTAGAATGGGATGGGACCTTTGCCCTGGATACACTGTATTATGGGGAGTTTGCAAACACAGGGCCTGGTGCTGGGGTCGCTGGTCGGGTCAACTGGACTGGCTATCATGTGATCACTGATCCAAGTGTTGCGAACAAGTTTACAGTGGCAGAGTTGATACAGGGAGGGGAGTGGCTGCAGTCCACTGGTGTGACATACACTGAAGGACTGTGAGTTGGAATGGGAGAATGGCTTGCTTTGTGGTTGTATTGGAGTACTAGAGGGTTGCTCTAAGATTTTCACTAAAGAGAATTAAACTGGGAGGTATTAAGGTTGCACGGTAGCCTATCCGATGTGTCTCTTGTAATAAATTAGTTGAATGGATACTGAAAGATAGTCAGTTTCTTTGAGTTGTATGCTTAGAGAATGTTCTGTGTGACATGACCTTTATGTATGGTGCACAAAATTGGGCAGTCTGATGCTTAAACTTCTCTGATCATGTCTAGTGTGCAGAAAAAACAAATTGTACTATTGAAGTAATAACTTGTTGTAGCTTGAACATGTCAGCAGATGCAACTGTTGTTATTTTAATACTCAAAGCAATTGGATTAACTAAAAGGAACAAGTCAATAGCAAAGAAAAGAGCATGAAAAAGTGCTAAGGGAATGCAGTTCTTGAATCCTTTAAGGATGTAGAAGTATAGCATAAGCAGAGATAAGTTAGACGCACTGCAAGTCAAAACAATACAAGAACAATTCCAGTAATGCAAGAATTAAATGAGAGGCAACCATGACCAAAACAGTTACTTTCCTATAAGGTTTCAAATATTCATAGACAATAGTTGAATCTACTTGCGGCTTTCTGAAGCCATGAGTAGCATCAATAGTAACCCTAGCAGCAAATTCATAATACTTACCTAATTGCATCATTCCTTAATAGGTGCCCACAATATCTTCAATGATAGTTAAGAGGAAAGTAGCCTATTTCTTAACTTGGATCAAATATTCCTGTAAGCTTCAACACTAAATTTATAAGCTAGTTAGTGCAATTAACATCAGAAAGAATGTGGTGCCTTTGTGCTCCTAAAGTTCTCATAATTTCTAATGACCCAAACTAAGGTAGTGGATTTGGACCACACAGAAAAAGAAAGGGAGCAGAGAGTGGGATGAATTATTCCTTGGAATCTAAAGAGACAACAGATAAAGATAGACCACAAACCTTGGATGCACAAAAGGAAAGTAAAGAAGAATCAATAGCAGAGAAAAGAATGAGGGAGGCAAAGCACATATGGAATTCTGCAAAGGATGTACATTTGTTAGTTTGATGTGTATAAAAGAAAAAAAAAATGTTTCTTCATTTTGAATAAGCAACGAAGACATGTAGCATAAAGTAGTCTTCTATGGAAACATCGAGAAGAGAATTGATCTAGCTGTTTTATTGTGTTTCTAAAGTCGTCTTCCACCATTGTTTCTTGAGAAATAGGTCTACTATGATCTGCCTCTTTTCCAGGATTCAAACTTGTTTGTCCCCTTTTGAACTCCCCTGTATAACCCACAAACAACCAAGCACCAGTTAGTAGTTTGCACCTGCCCAGATTTCCAACTTGCGTGGATCATCATGATTTAAGGGCGGCTTGTAACATCTAAAAGTTAAGGAAGGAGGCAACATATGGCAGGTAAAACCATGTGAATTTTGTTAAGACTACAGAAAAACTCATCCACAATAGATATTACAATGACGGGCTCTAAAAGAATAATAAGTATCTTCTGACAACGCAAGGAGCTTTGAGAGGCACAAGGACTGTTGTATATGTGAGAGAGGAGGTAAATTGCAGACTTACTAAGGAACCATTTAAAAGAGATGATAAATAATTCCAAGCATTACACTGGTGCAGAACGACATTTTCTCAATAATACCGAAGAAGATTGGCACCTTCAAGACAGTTAGGAATCCACCAGTTAACTAATGATAGACTAATCCTACCAACAGTTAATAACAGAGAATAACTGCATTATTTTTTGTCATTAAAGAATCTCAAGACATACGTCCCTTATTTTCGAGTAGTAATCAAGAATTTGAGTTACAGATTGGACATATATCAGAGAAATAATCATTGCTTCACATAGAGAAAGCTTTTTTCATGTAGGAAGCAGAATTATGATCTAGAACAAAAATCATTACTTAACATGGAGAAAGCTTTTCTGATGTAGGAAAAAGAATTTTGACCTATAACAGAAAATATCACCAGATGAATCCCTTCCAGCTGATAAATTGAACAATCATCAAATGAAATCTTTCCGCTACCAGAAGAAAAATGGTCTGAAGCGATTTCTTCCATCTCCCACTCAGGCTTATTGGAGTGAGGAGCCACGAAAGTGGGAGCCTCTACCTGCATTTTAAGAATACTGAATTCTAATGCCAAGATGGGCTTTGAGAGTAGAACTGAAATGCTCTGGTTCCATGCATTCTCTTCTGCGGCAGATACTCTAGTCTTCTGATTTTTGCCACTAGGTTCATTGTCATCAGAAGTTCTAGCATGATCAAGATGTTCTGGTCCTGATATTTTAGCCGTCTCCACTGCTCGCGCCCTGCGTAATGCATCTCACCGAAGGCAACGGTCTTAAAACTCTTACAGATAACATTTCAACATCTTTCTCCAGTCTATATGCAAGAAAATTTGTCTTAGTTCTTTGCAATATATGAATTTTTTTTTGTGCTGAAACTGGTATCTTTTTTGGAACAGCGAAATAAAAAAATATGAGATAATTAGTGAAATAGAGGGATAACAGAAACTAGAAATAATCTAGTTTCAAGATTTCAAATTAGAGGTTACAAAAAGAATCTAGATCTTTCAAACTTAAGTTTACATAGAAATTCTAGCTTGGTTTGATTGACTGAGGCCAACACCTTGTGAATATACAAGGGAAACCAAAAGGCAGGATCATGCGATAATTCTATTCAAGATAGCAGAAGGCTGCTTGGGCAGGTAGAGACTCAAATCTAATGAAAATATTTAGACTAATTTTACTTTAATGATGCATGACCAAGGTGAATGTTTTAATAAGCAGGAGATAAATGAAAAGGATGAAGGAAATGATTCTTCATAGATGGATTGCCCCACTAATTTGAATTTGTAGATATTTATCAAAGTCTCAATCGGAAATAATATAAGATTTTGAAAGTTTATTCAATGTAGAGATACACATAAAGCCCAAAAGAGATCAAACATAATCTTGTGAGATCATTATAATTTATGCAATCTTTCTTTGTATATTATAGATGTTACAGACCTCCATTCAATCTGACAACAGTACTTGAGAAGATCTGGGTTGTGTATAGTTCGGCCGCTGAAAGTTCACCTAATAGGAAACCAGTCACTTACATGTCAACTGTATCTAATAAGTAACAACTTAATTATGTCATAAGATGGTAAAACCTCACCTAAAGCTAGGAAGCGACATTCTGAGACTTGGACCCATCCGTTTCTTATTTGTTTCTGATTTTGGCACTGCCATCACCAAGCTCATAGCCACAAAAGTAAAATAAATACAAGCTGAGCAAAAATTGGAAGCTCCATTTTGTCTTAAGATTAAGTTGTTGCATATTAAAAACATACTGACCTAGTTGCATATTAAAACATATTGAACTAGTTTTGTACTCCATTTCGGGTTCTCAAGAAATCTTTTGAAGATATTTTAAGTAAATTCCACCATAACTAGGATCTCTCATCTAGTAAGAAAAAGGATTAATCTCCATCTATATAACTAAAGGAAAGGTCTTGATTATAATGGGAGGACAATCCGATTAACAACCATCTAGTCTACAAAGAGAGAATCCATGTGACAATTTCTAATGATGCTGGAATTAATCCTTTTTCTCATCTCGCAGGTTCTGCAAGTCAGTACAAAACTGCTTGCAGAAAATGCCCATCTGGACCAGGAGGCTGGCCTTCTTACATGAATTTTGCTAGCTCGTTTGTGGGCTCCTCCTCGCTCCCTTATGATGCGTCTATGATCCTCCTAGATCTGAAAGTCATCCTGAATATGCCTAGTTTTTCATTCATAAGCATTATAGCTAACGCTAAGATACAATGAATGACTTAATGTCGATCCTTATGTAAACCACTGGTGATCAAGAGTGGATTTGTCTCCCCTCTAATTGTTCAGATACAAGATATTACTGTACCAGAGATATCCTTTATCACATTCGTATACCAAAAAAACACTTGTTTCCTTTCCAAAACTTACCATGCTGTCTGGCGATCAAACATACAAATAGTGTTTCACACTCATGCAAAGTGTAAATTTCAAATCTCTTGTTACCCACTTCACAAGTACATTCCAAATCTTTTGTCGCAAACTGAAGTATCATGATACCACTATCTATGTTAAGATAAAGTATTGTTTGTGGTCTAGAAGTGACCAAGAATTTAGTAGACATAGTTAGAGAGAGATCTTTCACCTCAATTATATTATATAGATACATAAAAGCCTAACCCTACTTTTATTTTTATACTACTTTTTATACAACTCATACTCTTAACACTCGTACTCAAATTGGAGCTTATACATCATACAATCCTAACTTGTCACAAATACTTTGGATCTGAGAACTTCCAATAGGCTTTGTCAACATATCTGCTAATTGGTCAAAAGAGAGAACATGTTGAAGTTCGATGACCTTGTCCTCTGTAACCTTCTGACGAATTAGATGACAGTCCACTTCAACGTGCTTGATGGGCTAATGAAAAACTGAATTTTCTGCTATGTGGATAGCTGATGTATTATCACAATATAATCTCATACGAGTTGAAGGCAGAAAATATAACTCACTCAAGAGATCTCGTATCCAGACAATGCACATGTGGTATCGGTTAAGCTCGATATTCATACTTAATACTAGATCTCAAAATCACAGCTCGCTTCTTTCTCTTCCACGATACAATATTTTCTTCAATAAATACATAATAACCAGTAGTTGATTGTCTATCAATTGGTGATCCTACTCAATCTGCATCTCAAAAACTAACTATACGTACTATACATTCATGACCATAATTTGAATACAAGAGTTCTATGCTAGGAGCACACTTCAAATACCAAATTATATGAATCACATCATCCCGATGACTTGTCCATAAAGCAGATAAGAACTGACTTACTACAATAACAGAGTATGCAACATCGGGTCGAGTCGTTGTAAGATAGTTCAACTTACTCACAAATCTCCTGTATCGCTCTGGATTATCTAAAAGCTCCTTCAGATCTGGAATAGCTTGGAGTTGGTGTCAATTGGCGAATCTACTGGTTTACACCCGAACATACTAGCTTCTGAAAATATATCCAACACATATTTTCATTGAGAGGAAAAAAGATCTCTTTCTTCGATCTTACTATCTCAATATCCAAAAGTATCGCAACTGTCTTAAATCTTTTATTTGAAACTTTTTACAGATACAATTTGAGCTCACTAATCTCTTGAGCTTCATCACCAGTAATTACTATACCATTCACATAATCAAGTAACAAAATTTGTTTTCCATGTGAAGCTGAAAGTAAACAGAATGATCCTTCTGAGAATGATGAAGTCCAAACTCCTGAACAACTAAGGCAAATCTCTCAAGCCATACTCTAGGAGATTGCTTCAACCTATGTATACATACTGAGACGACAAACTTGTCCAGACTCTACTTGAGCAACAAAACTTGATGATTTTTCCATATAAACATCTTCGTCAAGAATACCATGAAGAGATGCATTATTGATATCAAGTTGATGTAACGGCCATTGATGGATAATGAAGAGACAAGCAGAGGTTAATTTAGCCATAGGAGAAAATGTCTTCTTGTAGTCAATACTATACATCTGAGAATACCCTTTAGTCACCAGACATGCTTTCAAGCAGGCAAGAGAACCATCTGGATAGAGTTTCACTGTGTAAACCCCACGACAACTAACTGCTTTTTTCCGGGACCAAATCCTATGTACCATTCTACTCTAGAGTCATTTCCACTTGCATAGTAGACCTCCAACCTAGGTCTAATAGGGCCTCTAACACGGACTTTAGAATAGAGTGAGAATCAAGAGATGAGATAAATGAATGAAAATGTGATGAAAGATGAGCATAAGACATAAAATTGTATAACAGATGTCCATTACAACTTTGTTTGCCTTTTCGAAGGGTAATAGTTGATCAAGAACATAATGAATATCATCAACATGAATATGCTCAGAAGAAACTGTAGAATTCTCACCAGATTCTGTATCAGGAACTGAAACTAGAACTTGAGACATTGGCACGATTGTGGGATCTGAAACAGGCTGCGGAGTGATTCATTTATACACTTGTAGAGATTTATCCTTGGCAGATGACATTTGTTCCAATTCGTTATTCTCTAAAAATTACTCGTCATCGCCGAACTCTAACACAGAAGACTCAGATTCAAAATGAGATTTAGACTCAAAGAAAGTAATATTAGCAAAAGTCATAAACTTGTCCATGTTAGGATAATAACATTTGTATCCCTTTTAAATTTTGGAGCACCATAAGAAAACACATTTCAAAGATTTAGGGTCTAACTTAATCCTATCAGTCTGATCACCGTGAGCAAAACAAACACACCCAAAAATCTTTAGGAGCAAATCAAAGAGTTTCTTGTGCGGATGTGAAGTAAAGAGCATGTGATTTGACCCTCGAGCACAGAAGATGACATACAATTGGTAAGATAGCAAGTGGTAAGGACTGCATCACTCTAAAAATTTTAGGAACCATTCTGTGAATTCAAAATGTGTGTGCAACTTCTAATAAATGTCTATTTTTATGTTCTATAATTTCATTCTATTGAGTGTAAGAACATGACGATTGATGGAACAATACCAGTTTGATACATAAAATTCACAAACGATAAACTAAATTTTTTTTTTTACATTATATGATCGGTAAAACACGAATAAACACATCAAACTAATTTTTGATTTCAGCACAATTTTTGGAACGCATAAAATACTTCTGAACAATTTTCATTAAATATAACCAAGTTGCGCGAGAATAATCATCCACAAAAGTGATAGAATACCTAAAATCAAGTTTTTAACTAATAGGACATGATCACTAAACATCAGAATGCACTAAATCAAAAAGCCTATCAATTCTTTTATTGACTCACAAAGGATAAGACATACAGTTATATTTGCCCAACTGACATGACTTATAATTTAATGATGATGCATGACTCAAAGCAAGAACTAATATTTTTTTTAATTTTGTAAAGACGGATAACCTAATTGACAATGAATAACCAAGCAGGAAATATAATTAGAGCAATCTACCGCTTCAGAACCTCTCTCAAGATCATAAAAACCTCCACATTCATGACATGTGCCAATCTTCTTCTGCGTTCCAAGTTCTTAAAATACATGATGATTAGGGAAAAAAAAGAAAGTCACTGAACAATTCAAAAATTTTGTGAGTCGGCTAACAAATAATAAATTAAATAAGAATTTAGATATATAAAGAGCAGAAGAGAGTGATAAAGATGGTGTCACATAAGCGGCACCCACACCTTCAATATAAGATGTAGAACCATATACTAATGTTACAAAAATAGTGAGGATATTGAATTCAAAGTAGATAAGATACGTTTATTCTCAGTCATGTGATCAGATACTCTAGAATCAATAACCCAAATACTAGGAGCGATAGACATAATACAAGCAGTAGAGTTACCTGTTTGAGATAGAGTGACAGTAGAAGAAGATGACATCATCTGAACAGACTGAAATTGTTAGACCATTTAGTACCTTCTAAATTCTTCATTGAATATAATTATACTCTTAGATGAAGGTAAATCAATCCTAAACTGATGCCACATCTGTTAAGGAGTGAGCTTGCCTATCAATCTCCAACAAGTAAACTTCGTGTGATCTTTCTCTTGTAATAGTGACCATTGTTCTAAAAATCGGATTAAACGGCCGATTAATCCTATTCAGTGGCAGCCCGCTTAATACTACATTAATCGCTTTGATGATGCGCTCGAGCGATTAATCGAGTCCAAAACAATTAATCTCCGATTAATCCCCGATTAATGTCCGATTAATTTGTTTAATCCCCGATTAATCATTTACGTATTTCATATTTTTTATTTGAAAAACTTATCACTTTGTGTGTGTTGGATCGCTAAGTAGTTTATATTGTGATGTTGATGATTTGATAATAATCTTTTATTAAATAGTATATGAACTGTTATTTATTAAATAGTAGATGAATTATGATATTTTATTATTGTATATTTTGCATAAAGTGATACTTATGTTTTATTATTTTTGATTATTTTTCAAATTAACTTATTTAGCAATCTTTCTCCATCATTCTTTAAAGCTCATTATTTTGATTAATAAACTGACTAATTTTTTTATTTATCTTATCTTGCAAGTAAGTTCTTTGATTTATATTTATGTTACAAAATTTGAAATTTTGAATTACTAATGTGAAGAGATAAGTTCTTTAACTTCTTCTTTTTTACTATTTATTCATATTGTCTTGTTCATCATATCATGGTTTATAACTTCACATCTAGATATTGTCTTGTATAATATTTAGGTATTTTCAATAATTAATTGTATATATTCATATGTAGTTGTGTATAAATATAATTAAATATATTAAAATTTTCAAAAATGATTAATCCTCGATTAATCATTATTCAGTGTTGGACCGCACGAATAATGAAACCGATTTTTAGAACACTGATAGTGACAAATAACGTCGGGTTCATCAACTTGTCCAGAAGCACCTCTGCCACCAAACCTATCACCTATGCGATCATTGTTGCGACCACCTATGCGACATTGCTGCGACCGCCTCCTCGAGTACCACGTCCTCCACCATGACCACCTTTGCCTCCGAAGCTATCAAACTATCTAAATTGTTGTTGTACAACTAAAGCTGATCATTCTTGAGACTCTCCTGTCTTCTGATTTTTTAGGTGCATCTGGAAAGATATTATGAAGCAACTAATAGTCTCAAACAACAAGTTCACAACTGAACTCCTAATCATCTGTGATCGTGCCGACATAAAATCACATGGCAAACCCTCCAATAACATAAGAATAACTATCTCTGAAATTGCATCTTTCTCAAGTATGTAGATATCAAGAACAGTACTCTCAACTCCTCAAACATCATCTTGAAGTCTACATAATACTGTAAAAGGGGCTTATCCCCCTTTTACCTCGAAATAGCTCTTGTACCACATCATACTCCATGTTGAGATTATTCGTTCCTAGATATAACTCTTCTAGGGAATCCAATATCTCCTTCACGTCAATGTGTGCATTACGAAATCCTTCTTTTTGCTCCAAACTATTCAGGATCTGAGAGAAAAGTTATGCATCCACTCTCCCACTCATCGGTCATTGGTTCTGGAGGAGGCTCGGTCAAATATCGCTTCTTCCATTATCCTCACTTGAATCACCACAATCTTTCTTCAGTGCAAATAATTCTCTCCATCAATAGATAATTTTCTATTTGTGATTTTTCCTCGTATAAACTCTAGAACTACAGGTTTCAAGTCAGACTTCAAATCCTCCTTTATAACTAACTAAATCTCCTGACACACCTAGAGACAACTAAACTGCTACCCACAACCAAAATCCTCTGTCGGGATTTAATTACCAAACAAGAGCACCAACAGCAAATGATCCTCCATCGGGATTAAATTGCATGTATTCCAAAAACTTAAATAATACTAACAACCACACATACTAAACCTCCCAAACACCCATCTAAATACTACTCCAAACATACATAACACTTTTTTCTTTTCTTTCTTTTAACTCTTGTTAGCTTACAGAGAGAGAGAGAGAGAGAGAGAGACCGAGATGAGAGAGAAAGAAGGCAGAAGAAGAGGAGGAAGAAAATAAGGTCGATGGTTGCAAGAAGAGGTGTCGAGGATTGGCGGATTATAGGCGACAAGGATCGTTAACCAAAGTCGATGTCGATGTCGGGTCGGATGTCAAGTTGGAATCGAATTCGGATTCAGATGTTGAAGTCGGGTTCAAATCGGGTCGGATTTCAAAGTCGGATTTGAAGTCGTATTCGATGGGTTCAGCGAAGTTGGTCGGGTCGAAATCGATGGGTAGATCGGAGGAAAGTGACATCTTCGAAGTCGTTATTCGAAGTCGAGGTTCAGCGAAGTTGTTGGTGACGAAGTTGATGGGTAGATCGGAGGGAAGCGAGGTTAAGGTGAATCACCTCGGTTGCTTGGATGAAGACGAAAATCGGGTTCTTGTGGTTGACGAAGAAGAAAAGAAAGAGAGGAAAGGGGAAAAGAAAATAAAGAAAAATATTTGAATAGAGAGAGGTTAAGGTTAGAGTTTTGGCTCTTGAGCCTTAGAGCTTTGGTACCATGAACAAGAATTTGGCAGCGAAAGTTAGAGATAGATCTCTCACCTCAATTATATTATATAGATACATAAAAGCCTAATCCTACTCCTATTTCTATACGACTCTTTGTACAACTCATACTCCTTATACAACTCATATTCCTAACCAGAAGAATAGAAAAATGACAATGATAATATCCATGGCCATAATAATGTGATGATGAGAATATTTATAACTCATTTTAATATCTGAAAATTAATATCAACATTATTAAAAGTGGGTTATCCACTGCCTTTTCAATCAGAAGGAAAACTAATATCAGCCTGTAAAAGATAGGTGATTCTATTGGACAGGTCATTACTATGCACTCACCAAGATATGGGAGGCTTATGGTACATAGAGGCATTACTGTAGAATCCTTGCTCTCAGCTACTTGGATCTCAGTACACTCCTTTGAACCACAACAATCAGAACCAATGCCGATCATATTAAGAAGGCGGCTGAATTTATTTTTTGGTATCTCTCTTGTTTCCACTGATCTCTGCTTTAAAACTTAAACAAGAGAACAGATTACACAAAACTAGAAATGTGCATTCACTTTATGTATTTGTAGTTGAACAGGAATGAAGAAGGAAAAAAAAGGACTTATTCCAGGTCTACTTGCATGATTCTGCACAAAAGAAAGGAAGCAAAACGCTACATTTGATTTTCTAATCATGTATATGCATTCTATTCATTATTAAACAAAATAAAATGGATTAAGCCCAAAAATTTTCATGCCTTCCAATCTACTTAAAGAAAAGGAGGTTGCAAGAGTTCTTCAAGGATTGCAATTCTACTCATAAACATACAACGAAAATATCGCTAAGTGTTATTGGAGAAAAAAGGTTCCTCCTAGCAATAGACCCAAAAAAGTTACAAATTTCTAATAGTCATAGGATAATATAGGCATAAAAGTGTACATAATAATAAAAATAGGGATATTATTAGTTGCATTGTAAAGAAAATATTATATATATATATATATATATATATATATATATATATATAGAGAGAGAGAGAGAGAGAGAGAGAGAGAGATAGACTATGTCATTCTGGAAGGATTCGAGGCTGAATCCTTCCCACTCAAATACAACCCACGACATCCAAACGCAAGATCCACTCCGTTGAAGTTGATCTACATTATTTCAGGTAACTAAAAATTAAAATCATGTATTTTGAATACTTTTTGCCCATCCATCAAGTAGACGCACAATGGACGTCTGAAATAGTGAGTTGGTAAGTATAACAGCGTAGGATATTTGAAATCTAAAAAAAATTAGCATGTGAGAGTTTTTAAGTGTTTAGATCATGATAAAATGGTTGAATCGAGAATTTGTATGTCTGAAGACGTAAATCGAAGCAATATATTATTTTCGGCCGTACATTTGAGCCTACTTGATGGGTGGGAAAAAATATTCAAAATACATGATTTTTAATTTTTAGTTACCTGAAATAATGTAGATCAACTTCAATGGAATGGATGTTGCGTTCGGATGTCGAAGGGTTGCATTTGAGTGGGAAAGATTCGGCCTCAAATCCTTGCGGAATGACACAAGTCTCTCTCTCTCTCTCTCTCTCTCTCTCTCTCTCTCTCTCTCTATATATATATATATATATATATATATATATATATATATATATATATATATATATATATATATATATATATATATAGCTGTTTTTAGCTTTTACCTTTGAGAAAATGCCAACATGACTTGGAAGCCCTACTTCTTGCCAAAATTTAATTGAGGTCAAGGAGGAAAAAACATCTCAAATTGCTTCTTAAGTCTCATGAATAATGACAATCCACACCTTCTGTCCATGCGTGCAGGCTTCACGACTATCTACAAGTACTCTTGCAGCCCACCTAAGAATGAGGAGATCAGCAAATTAGAAAACACATCATGAGTAATCGATGATTATGCAATATTCATCAGCATAAAACAGAAAAGTTTTTTTTCCCCAAATGTCTTTTCACCCCCCTTGTCTATGTATCAATAGAAGCAAAATCAAGATAGGAGAATAAGAACTCACGCGCAAGAAGTTGGTGGGTTCCATACGATACCAGCTATCACCACAAGCTGGTAGTTAAACAGATACAAAGAAATATAGTCAATGCAAGTAATTGAAAACGATCATAGAAATAAATACTCACATAGTTCCAATTTTCATGTTTGAACTTAACCAGAGGCATGAAGCATGGTTTCACCACTACATATATTTGCAGGAGATAAGCAGATGGAAAAGAAAATTGCCAACTAAGGATGTTGTCCAGAACTATATTTCTCAATAGAGTAGTGGATCAATGTCTCAATATTAAAAGTCAACGCGTCAAATCTCATCAAATTTTGCAGCAGGGCTATCATCATAATGAGCAAGGAAAAAACCACCAAGAGTATATCTACAAAACAAAATGTTTTAGCTGTAAAATACTATTCTCTGTTACAAGAAGACCCTTAAAAAGAGGCATAAATTCCATGAGCTTGAAGTAGATACCAATAGACCATACCCGAAGGCTTCAACCAGTTTAAACTCTTTGGGGATGAAAGTACGAGCAATCTCTGCTTTCACAAGATAAAGTTGGTACAATGCACTATACAAGTACACAGTCAGTGTTCCTCCAAACATACAACTGAATATTTTTAAATGTAGTTCATTCATAAGAAATTATATAAAAAAAAACTTTTCAAAAAATATTTAAACAAAGTGGCAGATAGGACTTGCCTGCCTTTGAACAACCATGGCGGCCCGAGGGCATAGCCAGAAGAAGGATGTTTTTATGCAACTTCCATGGACATACAAACCGTTGGCTCAGTTATTTGATGGCCATAACTTGTGAACCATGGGACAACCTAGCAAAAAGAGATAGCACAACATTAAATTCTACAAGAGAAGGTAACAATTTGATTATACATCATTTTCATACTTTTTAATCTCTACTTTTCGCTTGTTTCTCTCTGTTTTATTAGTTTTGATTTTACTTTGTTTAATTTGAATAGAAAATGAATAATTCAAGCAAAAATGAGGCTAAGATGGAGATTTCATGAAAAGCAGGTCAAAGATATCAAGAATTTTTGACTTAATCAATATCACAAAATTGAAAAATTATAATCCTTCCATCTTGATATTTTTGGCAAGATTCTCTCTCGTTAATTTCTGAACACGTTTCGATATTTTGGGTATAACTTTTGTTCTAGAGGTCCAAATGACGCGATTCTTGTAGCTACAGAAAGCTAACTGACAGAGTTAATTTCATATGTTGACGAGTTTTTCCAAATCAGTCGTCATCAATGAGTAAATATCAATGAGTAAATTGCGTCCCAATCAAAAATTAGTTTCTTTTGAAAACCTAAGTTTCCAAATCAATTGTCATTAAATCAACCATCATTAAATCAACCGTCATCAATGAGTATAAAATTAGCAGAATACCTTGGGGGAAAAAGAGAGACTTTTAGAGAGAGGATTGGCATGAAACAAGAGAGAAGGGGTAACTAGTTTTCGGTCTTTGAAGCTTCAAATCGTGTTCTTCTTCCTCTCAATCTCTTTTTGAATGTTCATGTTTAAATTTATGGAATTTATTTATTTAATTAAAACTAATTTTCCTTGCTATGGCTATGATGTAGCTTGGCTATGATGTTTCATGTAATACCCATATCTTGCAATACATGATAAATAATAATAATAGTAGTACTTTAATATGTATGTGTACTCTGTTTTAAGAAATTTGTCATTTTTAAAGTTTAGATATTATTTTAATTATTATTATTTAATTCTTGATCATGATCATCATGATTATTGTTTTTATTATCCCATTTTATCTTATTCTTATTCTCTTTTGTTTCAAGCCCAAGCCCAAGCCCAAGCCCATCTTATCATTTTCCCCCTTTTTGTTTATTTTCCTAACTGAGCCTAAGCCCAAGAGTAGGCCCAAAATCTAAAACCCTTCACAAAAAAAAAAAATAAAATAAAAATTGAAACAAAAATAAAAATAATTTAGAACAACCCCAACCCATTAATTAACAAAGGCTACAGGTTTGAACCCGTGACTGCCAACAAGGATTAGAATGCACCAACCACTGATGCATTTTTGATATGTTGCTTAGGATAGAAATACAAATATTTTATACATCATATTTAAACCAATTCCATCCTCCAACACGTGGAGATCTGCTGCTCCTCTTCTCGTTCACATCACCCCCTTAATCTCAAATCCCATCCTAAATCCCAACCAATCCCTAAACTAATTCTCTCTCCTCATCTTCAGCCGCCGCCTCCTTCTCCCATGGCGCAGCAGCCCCAACCTCGGCAGCCCACACAACACCAGCAGGCCCCCTCTCCAAGCCGCAGCACCATGGCGCCTCTTCACCCGCAACCAACGCCACTAGTCCAGCGAGCAGATCCCCCTTGATGTGAGGTCTCTCGTCCCTTTCTTCAGTTTTTCTTTAGATCTCGTCAGTCTCTCTAGTTTTAGTTTAGATTTCGCTGAGATCTGAAATGTTTAGATCTGACCTCTAAATCTAATAGATATTGTTTGGAGCTTGGATTTGGGGATATTGTTTGATTTATAATTAAATTGATGCAGAAACAATAATCTTATTGTTCATTTACAGTTGATAGCTATTCATATTAGTTTTCTGAAAATTAATGTTAATTAGAAGTTATTTAAGATTCTTGCATGCAATTTACTGTGGAAATCTGAAGTAGTATCTTATTAACCAATGGAAGGAAAATGATTACAATTTCTTAACCAATGGAAGGAAATTCATGCGCTTGAATATTTTTATTGGGTCTGATGGTTAAAAATGAACATTGCTAGAAACTAAATTAACTCAAATGCGCACGAGAATTTTAAGTAAATAAACTACTGGTCTTGACTAATTTCAGAAAATCGGAGATACGGGTCAATATGTGTGTACCAAAATGCATGCTTCTTTTCTATATCGTAATTTGTCACGAGTGATGCAGTGAAAATATAAAGTGTGAAAAAGGTCCAATAATACTAATTTTCAGTAACTCTTTACATGTTATTTTTCACACAAGCAGTCAAATTTGTTTAATGTTTTAGCTGCGAGTCTAATAAGTTTTTAGCTATTTTTGCCATTTTTTTTTTAGCTACAATGGAAATTGAACAACATTTATTGATTTGATATTTTTGTTATTTTTTTCATGTCTTGAGTAATAACACTTTGGATTTTCTTGTCTCATGCATTTTGCATGAATGTGAGGCCTCTCATGAGGCAATGCTTGTAAAATCTTAATGTTGCTGCATGTTGCTGGCTGAAATTGGCAAGACAATAAGATAATAAATATAAGTAATAAAAAGAACATTGTTAGTGTGACTAGATTGAAAAGTGCACATTGTGGATCGGTAAGGAGGTGAAGTAGCTAAGAAATCAAAACAATATGACTTTTAAAAATCTTTTACCGTACTCGGATCTTTAATACAGTTATTCACTGAGTAGGTCACATGATACTATCTTTTAGAGTACGCTGTAATAAAGTTTTGTAGAGATTTTACTTGCCTTCGGTCATTTGCTAAAAGTTGTTGTTACTAACATTTTATGACTAGGTCATTGGAGATTCTTTTGGTTATTTGCAACATGTTTGAACTTGTATCCAAATCAAAGCATTAGATTAAATGATTTAATTCACGATTCAAAATCTTCATTGGTTTCTTTTATGTACAGAATGATAGGAATTGGGGACATTCTAAACTTTGATACCTTTTCACTGCCATGCCTTTTCTGATATGTTACCGAGTGTTGGAATATTATGATTGACCTTAATAGAAGTGGGAATTGGTGAAGACTTGGGGATCAGAGTTGATTGATAGAGTGAGAGGTTTAAGTACTAATTATTGATATATTGGAACAGCAGTTTAATGTGTCAAATTACACGATGTGTATTGATACTTGATGATCAAGTAGCTATTGGAATTATGAGTTGATTTGCCACGTCTATATTCGGACCGGTGACGATCTCAGGTGAGTGTTCCTTGTTTTCATATTGAATATTTCAATATCTTATGTGAGTGCCTTTTTACTTGTTCCAATATACTATTATTATGTTTAAATAAGTGTTCATGTTTAATTACTGTTCATGCTTGTAAGTTATTGTTCATGTTCACACATTAAATGCATGGTAAATAAACCTTAGAAGATAATATTGCTGATTTTGGATAAACATCATGTTACCACTTAAGCAACTTGATTGATTATACACATTACCTACCCAATAAACATACTGTTCATATTATTGAAAGTTACTGGGAAAGCATCGTTGACCGTAACACTGTACAGTCCCATTGTTCATCGTATACACGGTTACTGTTACTGTTACTGATATTGTTCACTGTGTATACGATTATTGATTGATTATCACTGTACTGATATTGTTACCGTCCCGTAACATCCCGGTAATTGAAATGGCATTGATTGTTACTAATGGCCCTACCTAGCTGACTGTATACCTGACACCTTTCACGGGACCTTGACATATGACTGTATTATTGTTACTTGACATCTAGTACTCCTGTACCCCCTGTACCCATGTCCCATGCACTGTTGACCCTGTTAATAGCGCAGTCAAACCGGCGTCCGGCGGTTTGCCGCCTGGTGTCGGGATTGACGAGGATGTATCCCACAATCGTGCTAGCGTCCGGCGGATCTTGAAAAGAACTAAGTGCCACGTAGAGCAAAGTGCCACACCATACACATGGTGGGGGCCACCTCTTGAATCCACGGGGGCCACCTCTAAAATCCTGTTTCCCTCAGAGCAAAGTACCACACGGAGCAAAGTGCCACACCATACACATGGTGGGGGCCACCTCTTGAATCTGTAGGGGCCACCTCTTAAATCTGTAGGGCTATCTATTGTACGTGACGCCTGGTGTTAGCGTGATATTACATTCTCAGTGCCTATTAGCATCCACACGCACTTGTATGATGATAACCCCTAGGATACATGTTATTTGGTTCTCTTTCCCTATTCGAACAATGATACCCGCATATCGGAGTTCGAATGAGTTCTACTGGATGTGCGGGCTCCAGTGTGAACTGTCGGATGTTGTGGGACACCGATGGGAAAGTAACAAAGATAACAAAGAACATTACTGATTGTTATTGAATGATTTGTATGAGAACATTGTATTGTACCCTGAATGGTTACCCTGCCTTATGACACATGATTGTATACATGATTGTAGCCAGGACCAGATTATTGTAACCAGGACCAGACCTATGACCGGACTTGGATGCCAACCTAGTGACATGTGATAGATTACACGCCTTGACATTGATTGCATATTTACAGTTGTGCCAGTTGTCTTCTACCTGTATTCATGTTGTTACTATATGTGTCACTGCTCAGTTATTTATCTTGTTATTTAGTCTTTCCATCTGCAGTTGTTCTTACTATTAAATATGCACATTGTTTCTTCTGCACGAGTTCCTTCCCTTTACACACACACTCATTATGGTCGCGTTCTGACGACCCTGGGTTTGCACGTCCAGTTATTGGACGATTGTCTCATTGTGCAGGTGTTCGATGAGTTGGTACACATTGCGAGGAGTTGGACACTGTCTCCCTCTCTTCATTCTGGTACACTCATTTCTCTTTTATTCATATTACTCCATGACTCTATCTGTATTGCATTCAGCTGTCATTTTCTTCCTGTCATTCATATTGCTATCATGTGTAGTTTTTATATGTCATATTGCAGTGATCTTTATGGTTTAGATTATAGCTTGTTCAGGTTACATTTAGGCTTAGCGCGTATACGTGGGGTATTTCCCTTACGTATATGCGTCGCCATAACGTCTCCGTATCTTTAGGATCGGGGCGTTACATTTCAATTCCAATATTATATGCTATTTAAAGTTTGTTATTCATGATGAGTGTCCATCTCTTTTCTTAATACTTTTGAATGCCTGATCAACATTTAAATGACTTGATGATTATATTGAGACCGAAAAAGTGATATATAATGTTTGCTTCTTGTGATGAACACCATAAATTTCATGTTTGATAGAGATGTACTTACATAATTTGTGCAATTACTTTGAGAAATATCATAAATCATAATAAGCTCTCAATTATTTAAACTCACATAGAGAAGTGGTGGGATAATATTTAGAGAGTATTTTTTGTATCACTCGAGAGAGGCTACTGAATAAATTAAGGACTTTCAATTGTCAACATGGATGATGATTCTTTGATAGCAAATTAAAGAAATTGATAGTCAAAACAAAATCAAATGCCCTAGTGCTTTCTCATTTGTTTTAAATATCTTTGTTATGGTTATTAAATTTTGTTCACTTTTTTTTTTTCCTCACAAATTTTCCAAATTCATATTCTTCAAATAAAATTAGAGTTAGATTAATTTCAGTATTTACTAAGATAGGCAATCCTCGTGGGACGAACTCTACTTATCACTTTATTACTTGTTCCGATTAGTACACTTGCTAGTTTGAGCATCAAGTTTTTGGCTCCGTTGCGCGCGGATTGATTTTATCTTTATTAATTATCGATACCATTTAACTCTAGTTTTAAGTTGAATTTTATTTTTCTTTCATTTCAAGTACTTGTTAGATTATGTGAAGTCCGAAGTGTTGTAATCTAGCACCATTAGATCAAAAGCTCGAACGAACTTTGTGAAGACTTAATAAGAAAAAGAAGACAACTTTGACTAAGCAAGCTGCCATGGTCGAAGTTGTTGAAGAGGCCGAGAATAACTGGGTCTTGAGAGATTATGCCATTCCATTTGTGAATGGAACCACCTCAAGCTTTACACGGCCAACCATTCAAACACAGTACTTTGAGATCAAGCCGTCTATACGACAAATAATTCAGCATTTCGTAAAGTTCAGCGGGCTCTCTAATGATGATCTGAACGCTCATATTGCAAACTTTTTGGAGATTTGTGATACTTCAAGCATAATGGGGCTTCAAATGATGTTATCAGATTGAGGTTGTTCCCTATCCCACTTAGGAAAAAAGCAAAGAGTTAGTTGAACTCACTTCCTCCAGATATCATTATGACTTGGGGCGGATTGGCTTAGAAATTCTTAGCGAAATCTTTTCACCAGCAAAAGCCGCTAAGATGAGAAATGAAATCACCACTTTCACTCAGTTTGATACGGAATCACTTTATGAGGCTTGGGAGAGGTATAAACTTGCTTAAACGTTGTCCACATTATGGATTACCTACTTGGTTGCAAGTTCAGACTTTCTATAATAGTTGGGTGCCACACCTCGAACTATGATTGATGTTGCGACCGGTGGAGCTTTGATGAGCAAAACAGATGATGAAGTCTAAGAGCTATTAGAAGAAATAACTTCTAATAACTACCAATGGCCCTCGAGAAGATCTATGCCAAAAAGAGTTATTGGTGTTCACAAGACTGATGCTATTACCGCCTTATTGGCTCAAGTTGCGACGTTGTACAAGCAATTGGAAAGTTTAAATGTCAATGTTATTCAAGTCAAGCATGCGAGTTGCGTGGAGGAAATCACGCTAGTATTGATTATCAAGTTGGCAGCCCTTTGATTCTTCATTTTCCAAGTAAAGCCAACTTTGTGTCAAATTTTCAAAGGCAACATAATCCTTATTCCAACGCTTACAATCCAGCTTGGAGCGAGAGCTTCTTCCAAATTGACCTTCTTCTCTAGAAGTTGAAAATTTTGAGTCTTCAAAGCATATCACAGTTTATGACAAAGGCTCAGACTTCCTTCAAAAATCAAGTGATTTTCCGAAATCTTGAAGTTCAAGTTGACCAAATAACGAATTTGCTCTGGAGTAGACCTAGGATCATTGCCAAATAATACCGAGACAAGTCCTAAGGAGCAACTGAAAGCAATCAGCTTGAGAAATGAGAACAAATGGGCAGCCACAAGAAATTTCCAAAGAAGTCGTGTCCCATGAGGAGGCCGAAGCAAGCATGGAGGAGCAAAGCAAGACATCAGATCATGAAGCATCCAATTCAGCCAAAGAACAACCCCAAATCAAACCGTATATTCCACCAATTCTTTTCCTCAAGGCTTAGAAAGAATAAATTTGATAAGTAATTTTTCTAAATTTCTGAAATAAAAATTGCATATTAATATTTCTTTTGCAGATGCGTTGGACAAATGCCAAGCTATATCAAATTCATGAAAAAAAATTTGTCCAACAAGAGAAAATTGGAGGAGCATGAAAAGGTCGTGCTAACCGAGGAGTGCAATACAATCTTACAAATAAATTGCCTCTAAAATTAAAAGATCCGGGGAGTTTCACCATACCTTGCACTGTTGAAAATTCATATTTTGAAAAAACTTTATATGATTTAGGTGCAAGCATTAATTTAATGTCTTTTTCTTTTTTTAGAAAATTAGATCTTGGTGAAGCGAAAGCAACTACCATCTCTCTTCAATTGGTGGATAGGTTCATTAAGCATTCAAGAGGTATGATTGAGGATGTACTAGTTAAGGTCGACAAATTCATATTTCTCGTTGATTTTATAGTGTTGGATATGGAGTAAGATTTGAATATACCACTCATTCTGGGCCGACCATTCCTAAACCACGAAAAGGATCTTGATTGATGTGCAATTAGGGAACTCATTCTTCGAGTGCAAGATGAGCAAGTCACCTTCAACATCTTTGAAGCCATGAAATATCCATCCGAAGTTGGCTTATGTTTCCAAATCGACACCATAGAGAAGCTAGTGGTCGAAACCTTCAAAGAAGAAGGTCCAAAGTTGTCACTTGAAGCTTGTATTGCTCATTTCGAGTCCACCAAGTCTGAGAACGTAGAAATACGGGAGTGTGCTCACTATTTGGAAGCTACACCGTCGGCCCGACAAGTAAAAGGGCCAAAATTCGAACAGCTTGGAAAGAGCTTCTCAAGGTCGAAACCATCCATGCAAGAGCCTCCCAAACTTGAGCTTAAGTCATTGCCATCTCATCACAGGTACGCTTATTTGGGTAATATTTCTTCACTTTTGGTAATTATTTCTTCTTCTTTGACAGATTTAGAAGAAGGAAAGTTACTCTAGATGTTGAGAGAGCACAAAACTGCTTTGGGATGGACCATAACCGACATTAAAGATATAAGCCCCTCTATTTGCATGCACAAGATCTTAATGGAGAGAGTTTCATGCCAGAGGTTGAAGCTTTACTTAGATGAAAATTCCAACAAGCAAAAGACCTCCATCAACCTAAAAACTCCGAATGAGAATTAAAAAAAGTCTAGCTAATGATTATAACTTAAAGCGGATTTTTGAGAGGAAATCCAAGTTTTCTAAACTTTCTTTTTCATCTTTAATTTTATTTTTATCTTTTTCTTACTTTATTTTATTTTTCTTTGGAGCAGGTTTGCACAAGTTTGGGGGTTAACACAAGCTTTCAAAAATTTCATCTTCAAAACTTGATCTTCAATTGCAAACACAGTAATATCTCATCCCTCTCTCTTTTTCTTTCACATAAAGGACAATGTAAGAATTTGGTGTGTAAGGAGATTTTACCATTTTTTTTCTTTTTTCTTTATTTTATTCAATATTTTTTTCCATAAAAAAACTTGAAAAACTTACAAAAATATTTTCTTTTTCTCTTTCCTTCTTTATTAAAAAAGAAAGTTCATAAAAAATTATCCTCAAGTAGTTTAGTGAATTATGAGTAAGTAAACTAATTTGAGTTTGGAATTCGAAAAGTGAAGTCAAACTGATAGAAGTTTTGGATTCTTAGAAGTAGGGATAAAACTTGTAAAATAATTTGGTCTTAACCGAGTCCAAACTCCTTTCACATTTTTCACGTCACAAAGTTCTAAGCTGGAGTGTATTAAGGAGTTGATACACTTGAGCATAAAAATTTCCAAAAAAGAAAAATATATTACTTTAAGTGTTACTTGTCACTTGAGTAGATAGGTGTTGAGGTCTCAGGAAGCACCAACACTCAGGTCAAAAGAGACACGAGTTTGCATGGACAACCCATATAACATTTATGGAGTTGTCGAACATGATTTGACCATAGATGGAAACATTCTTGATCTAACCGACATCCTTTGTCACTACATAACTCCAAAACTTGTCCTAAAAAACATAAGTGTTTATTGGGACAAAGCATCATTGCTTGCTCTTCAGTAACAACTCATCAACTTGCTCGTTGAGTTCAATAGGCGTGATAGAATCCATTCTATGATGTGACAAGTCGGAAAAACTAGATCCTGAGACTAACTCAATAGCGTGTTGGATGTCACGTGTCGGTGGCAGTTTATCCAGGAGGTCTTCAGAAAAGATAGCGACACGCTCCATGACCATAGGGAGGGTGTCGGCAATAGAGGAGGAAAAGGTTGACGACCAGAGCAGACAATGACAGTAATAGTCGATCATAAAAAAGCGGAGAAAGTGGTATCAGCAGTAGAGCCGGAGAAGGAAAAGAGCGGACGACAGTTGCAGTAGCAACAAAAGAGGCAATAGCCGTGGCAGCCGAGAAAACACTAAACTTCTTAATCACAAGAGTGACGTTCGGGAAGATAGTGCTATCAGGCTTAGGAGCTTCAATGAGAACTCTCTCAATGATGATAATTTTAAATGAGGTTGGACAATTGACAACATGTCTATAACCTTGACAGTTGTAACACTTGATTATAGGACTAAGTGTGAAGAAGTCCCTCTCGGTGTTCTTACCCTTAGCATTACTTTCAGCACTTTTGTCGTTGGTGTCCATCTTGCATGCTGGTGTTTGTGCATTACCCTGGCATGGGTACTGATATGAAGTGGACTTAAATGATGGGACTCTGTGATCCTAACTTCTAAATGTATGATTCAACTTTAAAACATCTAAGTCTTAGACTAAAATGTAGGCCCTTTTGAGATTAGTGGCTCCACGTTTACAAAGCTCATGTTCTACGTTTATTCTCAGTCCAACACAAAATTGAGAAAAGAGTTGAACGTCACTCTGTCTGCCTGGAATATTATAACAATTGATAAACTCATTGAATTCATTAACATATTTCTTGGCCAGTGTTCTAAAAATCGGTTCCATTATTCGTGCGGTCCAACACTGAATAATGATTAATCGGATTAATCGGAGATTAATCAGGGATTAATCGTTTTTGTAATTTTTAATATATTTAATTATATTTATACACAATTACATATGAATATATACAATTAATTATTGAAAATACCTAAATATTGTACAAGACAATATCTAGATGTGAAGTTATAAACCATGATATGATGAACAAGACAATATGAATAAATAGTAAAAAAAAGAAGTAAAAGAACTTATCTCTTCAAATTAGTAATCCAACATTTTAAATTTTGCAACATAAATATAAATCAAAGAACTTACTTGCAAAATAAGAAAAATAAAAAATTAGTCAATTTAAGCTTTAAAGAATGATGGAGAAAGATTGCTAAATAAGTTAATTTAAAAAATAATCAAAAATAATAAAATATAAGTATCAATTTATGCAAAATATACAATAATAAAATATTATAACTCATCTACTATTTAATAAATAATAGTTCATCTACTATTTAATAAAAGATCATTATCAAATCATCAACATCACAACATAAACTACTTAGCGATCCAACACACACAAATTAATAAGTTTTTCAAATAAAAAACATATGAAATACGTAAATGATTAATCGGATTAATCGGGAATTAATCGGATTAATCGCGCATTAATCGGGGATTAATAGTTTTGGACCCGATTAATCGCTCGAGCGCATAATCAGAACGATTAATGTAATATTAAGCGGGCTGCCACTGAATAGGATTAATCGGCTGATTAATCGGCCGATTAATCCGATTTTTAGAACAATGTTCTTGGCAGACTTGTTGCCTTAGAAAATTACGTGTCATCTGTCAAAAAGATATTTGTAGTAATATGGTGGCACATATTTACCCTTGAGTTCGTCCTTCATAAAAGACCAAGTGTTTATTAGTTCTTAACAACGAAGTACACACCCTTTCACCACATCGGTCCAGTATTGGCTTACTTGTTCAGTCAGTTTCGTGATAGCGAACCTGGCTTTCTCCATTTTATATAGCGGGTACAGGGTAAAGTACCGGTCCATGCAATGCAGTCAATCAAGAAAAATTTGGGATCGCTCAAATAACTAGAATAGTCCAAACGACTATCAAACTTTGGGACATCTATGGTGGAGATGTGGGACTTCCTATATGCCATTTCTTTGTTTAAAATTTTTTTATGCGAAAGAAAATCAAAACAAATTTCCTAATAAATGCCTAAAAACCAAAACTCATTTTTTTAAATATAATGCATGTTTCCTACCTAAACATGTTTTGATACCAAATTGATGTGAAACGGGAACCCTATAGTGTGATATATCAGTGATAAACTTGAACTCATAATGTTTCACTCAATAATACGATCTTCAGCAAGAAATCACTTAAAACTAGCAGTATCACAAGATGAATTTAACAATCATTTGCATACATAGTGTGTACCAATCTAGTCTCAAGAAATTCAAACACATTGCCCAGTTATTTGAAACAGTCCAATTTACAATACCAAGATCAGTAAATCACAAATTTTACACAGAAACACATAGTCTCACAATTATATTGGACAACAGGAGGTAATGATAAAATTGTGAAGATGAAATATTGTGGTGAAATTCAACTAATAACCCGATTGCCACAAATAAAATTATCTGCCAAAAAGCTCGTTCTCGGGTATGTCGATGTGTTTGTTGTTGAATTATTGTTGTTGATTTTCTTGTACTGTTGACTCATTACTGAAGTTGTTGGTGTTGCAGGTTGACTCGCGCACTGGACCAAGCTCATAGCTGTGCACACAAGGGAGAAGCTCACTAGCCGGTGTGGGTGCACACGGGCTGGTCCTGGGCACACGCAGGTAGGCCTGGGCAGCGGCAGAGCTCTGTAGGTGGGTAGAGGGGAGGGCATGTGAGGGATGCAGGCGGGCGTTCTGGACATGGTAAGGCCGGCTGGCTTGGTGCGTGAAGGAGAGGCTGCTTTCAAGGAAGGCGTTGTTGACATCGGTCAGAGGTGCTCGGGCTACTAGACAAGTGGTAGGAGGTGGTGCAGGGTTGTTAGCTGGTGCACTTGTGGAAGAGGTCAATGGAGGTGTGCTTAGTTGTTGTAATGAGAAGGGGATGGTGGCAGAGAGATTCAATCCTTGTGGTGAAGATGAGGAGAGAGAAGTGAGGGAAAGATGAAGGGGAAGATGAGATGACATTATTGTTGTTGTTTGATGAAGATGGGGGTGATGCTGCTGACGAATTGGAAGAGGTTGGGTCTTTGTTTGTAGGGAGAAAAAAGAGAGAAAAGAAGAGAAGTGAGGTAGGGGCCACGAGGGAAAAGAAAGGGAAGAGATGGCTGCAGCACGTGGGGGGTGGGAAGGATTTTGTGGGGATTTTTTTATTTGTAAATATTTTTTTTGTAATTTTTGTGGAGAAAAAATGGTTGGAATAATTTAGAGAAATAGAGATTTGAGATAAGAGAGTGGGATTTGAAAATAGATAAAAGATTTGAGAGGATAAATTAGATTATAGCTTCACACCACAAATCTATTTAAGTTAAGATTTCGAACCCCCAAACTTATTTTAAATTTATAAGTAGAAAATTCAAATCTCATTAATCAAACTTCATCGTTTCAACTCTTATTGATTCTTACCTTTATAGGCTTACAAAACTCACTCATCCCACACAACTGATATGAGATTAAATAAGATAAAATAAAATTACTAAATAAAAGAAAAATGACTCGACTCAATAAAATAAAAAGTACACACTCCAATCAACAAGAACGAGTAAATTTGTGGCGCTTCTCGTGTCGTCGAATGTCCGCATTATTTGATGATTATATTGAGACCGAGAGGTGATATATCACGTTTGCTTCTTGTGATGAACACCGTAAATTTCGTATTTGACAGAGATGTGCTTACATGATTTATGTAATTATTTTGAGAAATTTCAGAGATCGTAATGAGCACTCAATTATTTAAATTCGCATAGAGATTGGTGGCAGGGTTCGAAGTATCGGCCGAGTCAGAGACGACTCAATTGACTTTTCTCCGACTTGACAGGCCCGCAATGAGAACGAGACGTGAGTCAACCTTCGGGGCAAGATCTGCCCAACTCAGCCGAGTCTACCCAAGTCAACTCGGTATCGTGAGTTGTCTCAGGTAGACTCGGCCAAGTCAAGGCCTAGTTAGGGCAGATCTCGATTCGTGCTTTTAAAAAAAATCACAGATGCTTACCAGATCATCGTCATCGCCTTCAGCTCAATCGTCGTCGTCGCCTCCAGCCTGATGCTTACCCAATCATCGTCATCTATATAGATCTGGAAGCATCGTCATTGTCGATCTGGATCGTTGTCGATATCGAGTCATCATCGTCGTCGATTTGGCTGAGTCGTCGTCGATCTGGCGCCTCTCTCTCTCTCACCCTCTGTCTCTCTCCCTCTTAACGATGATCTCTCTTTCTTTCTGTATCTCTCACCTCTCTCCCGATCACTCTCCCTCTGTCTCTCTCCCTTTTTCCCTCTCTGTCTCGATCTCTCTCAGAGATCGGGACAGAGAGGGAGAGAAACAGGAAGATAGAGGAAAGAGAGAGCCAGGTAAAGATAACCCGATCTCTCTCTAATCTTTTCTTTTCCCTTTTTTTAATTTTTTTTGGGTTTTTTCTCATATTTATCACTTAAGTTTTCCATATTTCTAATTTACCCCAAAATCATCATATTTTCTCAATTATTCCTCAAAAATAAACTTGTTTTGAACATGTGATACATTAAAATTGATGTTTATATTTTTTAAAATTTGTCGTGATTTTTTAGAATTTTTGAGATTTTAATGTAGCGTTTTGCGCTATCGCCCGAGACCGATCCGAGACGCGGCAACCGATGTGTCTTAGAGTCCGTCGAGTGGACGGCCGACACCGTGACTTTGAACCATGATTGGTGAGTTAATATTTAGAAAGTATTTTTTGTATCACTCGAGAGAATATGAATAAATTAGGGACTTTCAATTATCAATATGGATAGTGATTCTTTAGTAGAAAAATTAAAGGAATTGATTTGAAATAGTCATAGAGAAATAAGATACCCTAGTGCGTTCTGATTTATTTTAAATCTCTGTTTTGGTTGTTAAACTTTATTTTTCCCTCACAAATTTTGGATTCTTCAAATAAAATTAGAATTAGGTTAATTTCGGTACTTAGTAGAATAGGTAATCCTCGTGAAACAGTACTCTACTCATCACTTGTTCTGATTAGCATACCCGCTTGTTTGTGCATCATAGTTGAATACTGCAACAGTACATGAAGACTCAAAAAGTCTCAAATATTTCTAAAATTTACATATTCCATCTTAGTTGAAGCTCTATTGATAAATCACTTATGTAAATAGTCCATATATAGAAACCTTGTAATACCCATAAATTTCAAATTTATCATATATTTATTAAGTATATAATTTTGTTTAATAGAGCATTGATGTGTTCTTACAGTTTCATGAATAAGCAATAATATTATTGGAAAGAATAATTATATTAGGATTGGGTAATTAGGGCTTACACATATAGAGGGTTCGAGAAGATAATTAATTGCCCCAAAATTGAAGGAAAATTTGGAGATGTTAGGGTTCACTTTCCTCATATTAGTCAATAAATAAATGAAGGTTAGTTTCTTTCACTTTCTAGTTATAGTTGTTAAGGTTTGGGCTTAGGGATTATCTTTCTCTGTTTTGATAAGTCTCAGGATACATTGAAGTTCAAAGAACAGAGAATTTATGATTTTCAAAACCCCATGATACCTTAAAGGGGAAAAAAAGAAAAATAACAGAAATTATTATCGGCATTGGCCGGTGGCGACCACCAACAACTTGAGGTTGTTGGAAGCTTATTATATTGGGTTGTTATGTGATTGAAGCCATTAATTTCGAGTTGGGTTCGTTCTAAATGAGTTAAACTCAAAATTCAAATTTCCGAGAATTACACTCAATCACCATGAACCAACTATTCTAATTCTACAAGTCATTGAAAACAAGAAACCATGCCCAAACTATTAATGAAATCTTAGTTGCAAAAAAATCGTTAATATTATAGTCAAAGACACCATTACTAAAGTGAAATGATAAATTATTGAATTGTCAGTTAATAACTGAAGTGGACATTAATTGGGATTGAAGCAATTAAATTTCACAAAACTACAAAATGCATATACAGCCGAAGAAACTAACACCTGAACGAGAAAGGGAAAAAGAAAAAGAAAGAAACCCTAAAAGCGCTAAAATCGCATACCTTGAGGACGAGGTTGGAGATGCCCAGAAGCGGAAATATTAGAGAGAGAGAGAGAGAGAGAGAGAGAGGGTGAAGGCAATCCGCTTGGATTTCAGAACTCGCTGGGCTTTTTGTGATATGAGGCCGTGGCCCATCATTTGGGGAAGCCCAAAACTCCAACCAATTCCTTTCTTTTATTTCTTTTATTTCTGTCTTTCTTTTGTATTTTTTTTTTATGCTTGTTTATTCTACTGGAGAGTGGACCAAAAGGTTAGTCTCTGTTTATAGAGTATCTTGAAATATTATGATATTTTCAAATATGTTACATTTATTTCACATTTGGCAGGTAAAATCAATTTGTAAAGTCATAAATCATAATCTAATTTCATGATATCTGAAATTTTAAACTAAAATTTTGTTTCACGTTTTGAAATATTATAAATTTGCAAATAAAATTTTGTGATTCCAACCGTATGCATCCGTCTGGTCTGGGTCCTTAGAAGAGAAATTTTCAAACCACGAATATACTTCGTTCAATGTCGAACGTCAGAATTTTACATTCTAATCAAATTTATTACTACTGTCAGGCCAAGTGACAAAACATGGATCAAATATAATCTGATCAAGGCAAATTTTTTCCAAGTTATAATTGTTACAATATGTATGTGTTTATATAATATAGTAATTTGGCAGCTGGGAGTCTTTTGTTACTATCCTGTTCTGTTTGGTTAAGGGTGGAAGTGAGAAAGTAAGGAAGTGAAGAAGTGACAATGGTTCCCTTTGGAACTTGAGAATTGGTTAGTAAGTTTTTCGGTGTTTCGTAGTTGTTGGGAAGTGTGGTTTGAAAATGTTATGTCTTTTCCGATGTTTGGATGGTAATGTGGAAGTAGAAGTGGAAAAGTTCACCACAAAGTTGACCGCGAAATAATATTAAAATAGAAATTAAATAAGAAAAATAAAATGTAATGTAATTAGAATGCAAGTGAGATTTACATGATCAAAAAAATTAACTATTTTGTGTTACAACTTATTACAAATGAGATTTACATGACCAAAAATTAACTGTAACACTGGAAGTGAGAAAATGATTGTGTAAAAGATAAAAGAGAAAAGTAAAAGAAGTTTTCTTATCTTCCTTTTCCGGTATTTAAATAGATAAAAATTGAGCAATTATACTTTTCCAATTTCTTACTTCCGCTCACTTCCTTGAAACCAAACACCAAATACTTATTTATTTATTTATTTATTTACAAGGTGCTTTGTCTTTTTTTTAACTCGCATGAGATCGAACTCAATCCAGAACGCCATTGTTGACCATAGTACTTAAAACTTTAAAAAATGTTTATGGCCGACAATCACGTGCATGCGTGTATGATGCATGAGTAACTTATTAGGTGAGTTGTTTTGTGTGTAGTGAGCGTTTTGCGCCCCTCTTTCTCTCGCATTTTTTATATTTTAATAAAAGAACGTTTTGAAAGGCATTGGTAACTCATAAAAGGAAAATTTATCTATAGTCCTCCGAGTAAAGTAATATCAATATTAAATTCTATTAAAATTTTAAATCTTACAATATTACATTATTTAAGACTTTATTTAAAGAAAATCTTATAACAAAGTTGCTTGTGGATAAATTCGATAATGTAAATCTAGAGCTTACACTTTTTTTTTTACACGTCAGAAACATTTAATGTTTCTTACATGTTCCTACTTGTGTCAGTAAGTTTTGACACATTTTAAAGGAGAATTACATAGATTGTGTAAATGCTTTGTATCTATATATATATTTTTTTTTCTGAGGACAACTAAGAAAGCACATCTGATAACTGGGTCAAGTGGGTTTATAAAAAACTAAAGATCACTAGGGGCTTTTGACAAGTCGTGTGTTAGAAATAAATTTCTCTAAAGAAAGTTTCTACTAATGACATAACTAGCCCTCTAAATTTTATTATTATTGAACAATCATATTGTCTATTATAATTTTCGTAAAGTTAATAACATGGCACACATTTTTTTTACTTTCCGTAGCAGGTGAAGCCCTGATACAAAAAGAAATATACAAGAAAAAAAGTTAAATCAAATATTTATATATATCATATATTTGTTTCGATGTAGTTGAAATTGCAGTATTTTAACTACATTTGGTTTTTGCAGTTTGTTCCTATAGTTATAATATGATATCATGTGGTTTGTTTGATAACGGAGAGTTGTAGGAGAGTTGTAGCTTCAATTACATAAAATTAAACAGTTGTTTCGTTTAATGCCCGAGAAAATTGTAAAAAAAAAAAAACTGATATGATCTTCTTTTTAATTTGTTTTTTATTGTAGCTACATGTAAACATCCAAACAGTACCAAGACACGTACTTATTTTTCACCCGTCCAAATCTCATAGCCCTTACCCACGCTGGTGGATCGAAACCACAGCCCTCTATGGATCAGGCCCGCAACATAAACAAATTTGCCACACTCGGGCTGGGGATCACTTTAAATCTGGCCCAATGTATCCAGCCCGCATGTCGGCCTCAGGCCCACGATTCAGATAACTCCAATTAAAAAAAAAAGTCTTTTCTACTGATGAAAGATATCAATGCCAATGAACAGTGGCATCAAGTTTTTTTTTATTATTATTATTATATTATTTTAACAAAGTTAGAGCTGGAAGAATTAGAAATGACTCAGATAAATTTTGGAAAGAAAAACTAAAAAAAAAATATATATATATATATAGACTTTATCGCTTCCTAACACATGAGAAAAACCACTGAGATCTAGCTCAGCAGTAAAGGTGTTGAGTTGAGAAATGAAAGATCTCAGCTTCAAAATTGTGCTCCGATTTTGTTTAAAAAAAAAAACTTGAGAAAGCTTTATGACCAAGGGGGTAATGTTCTTAAAATCTATGCCAAAAACTACATACCTACCCACTCTCCAATGGGTTTATGCTTGTAAAAATTACTTATTTATCTGACAACATGGTGATAGAAAATTTTCAAAACGTGGGAGGAAAACTTAGAAGGAAAAAGGAAAATGAAAAAGGAAAAAGACGAGAGTCACATGACCAGTGATAAAAAATTAACTCGTGTCATATACTAATAATCTATTACCCATGTCACCTAACTACCCATTAAAGAGTAATCTAAATCATTTTACTGCTTCTAATCTAATCTTAAAAGATCATGTTGTCTGCAGTATCACATGGGAAGTTGTTGATATTAAATATTTCCTCCTCATGCACTATCAATTAAACTTAATTGCGACAGCAATTCTTAATTGCAACTTGTTAAGACTTTGGATTAATTTACAAAGACCTGATTATGTAGTAGTCTTGCAAGTGGGAAGCTCTTTCCAAGGTAGCTTCCTCCTTTAATTTGTCTATTCCTTTTCATTTTGTATATAAACATAGTTCCAATTTGTTCCCTCACGTGGGCACACAGTAATCTCATGGGGTGTGATATATGTGAATAAGGTGTGTGTATAAACTGGCGATATACGGGAGCTTCTTCTAAAAAAAAATAAATATAGCTCCAATTTTAAAAAAAATACTAATTAGTTGATGTGGCGACGGGTAGATCGCAAGCTTAGAGCAAAGGTCTTAACATTTAATGATTTCAGCTGCCTTACTCTAACTGGTAACCTATAACATTTTCTTTTATCACATATGATAAAGAGGTTAAACAAGTAATTAAAACATTAAACAACAACAAATATAGCAGTAATAATGATAATTTCATTCAGAAAAAAAAAACTAAACAATAATTCTTTTCTTTTCCTTTACAAAAGATTAACCGTTGTTTGCAAATATATATAATAAACTATATAATAAAGACACGCAAAGTTTTATTTGTTAAAGCAATCTTGCATCTTGCAATGCACTCAGACTTGGTAACCTGTACTTTGTTTCTTAGCAATAAACTCAAATTTCACTAATAAGCGTTGATCAGTGACTATATTAGATAGATAACTAGTGAAATATTAATATGGGACAAAATTAAGTTAGTTAACAAAAATTAGTGATACTTAATATCGTTATCTTCTATGCATAAGGGTAAACGAGTGAATTTTAAATATAAACTCAATATTCTTATCTTACAATGGGTAAAAAAACATCAACAAATACCCTTTGTCTTATCCTTAAAAGCAAGGAATGTAATATACCCTCACCCATTTGCCACCCCAAATCTATTAACAAATTAAGCCTAGTGGCCAACATGGGCTCAACTCAAATGAACCCACCCTTGGATAATACAAATCGAGCTCGTGGGTCACAAGATTGGACTCATGTCACAAATAATTCCGCTGCACGCACGAGCAACACGACCATGTTCTTCTTTCCAAGTTGCGAATTTAAAAACCCACCACATGCACCAATTTCATCGTGACCATCCAGGCTGTTATCAAAATGTTCCTCAAATAGAATATTAACATATACTCGAGCATCCCTTATCAACGTGAGATTAGTTCTCTTATAATATATGTGTGCGACTCACACACATGAACCGAATCCATTTGGATGGATTCGGTTCCATTTAGATGTATTTGGTTCATGTGCCTGAACCACACACACATATTATGAGAGGACTAATCCGTGTTGACAATTGAAAAATATGTCAAGTTTTAAGGAGCCAAAACTTTAAATTCTTTGAACCTATAGGTTCAAAGAATTTGAAGGTTCAAAGAATTTAAAACTTTGTTCTTTTAAAATCCGACATCTTTTTCACCTGTCAACACGGAATTAGTCCTCTTATAATATACGTGTGTGGGGCTCACAGATATGAACCGAACCCATCCAAATGCCTCCACCAACCCAAAAGCTCTCAACTCCTCTCTATAATTAGACCCCCAACTCTCGTTCTCTTTTGCATCTCATTCTCAATTCACTAACAATGGCATCATCATCATCATCTTATGAGCCTCTCCTCTCTTCTCCCATCGGCAAAAAAACTAGCCTCCCATGCAGAGCTCTTTTAGTTGCACTCTCTTTGGCCGCTGTTATTTGCCTCACTTCTCTTGTCGCCCTCCGACTCTCTACTACTACTAACACAATTTCACTCCGCCCCTCGGAACTCTGTACAAATTCCCCCAACCCCTCGTCCTGCCACGCCATCGTCTCCGATGTCCTCACCCTCTCCGCCCCAAAACCCACCCCTCTCCACGTCTTCAACTCTCTCGTCACCAAATCCCTGCACCAAATCAAGTCCGCCGAGCTCGAGCTCAACCGATCGAACAGCAACGACCAGCCAGCGGCACTCGCCGACTGCGCCCAGCTGATGGATCTGTCACGTGACCGGCTGACCGACTCTATCACCGCCGTCGCCACCGGGGCCCACACCGACGCCCGGACTTGGCTCAGCGCGGTGCTGACCAACCACGCCACGTGTCTGGACGGGCTCACGGGGCCCACCAAGTCTAATTTACAGCCACACCTGACGGACCTCATGGACGCTGCTAGCGCTTCACTAGCAGTGCTGAACGCAATCAGCTCCCCTGGCCAAGATCACGACAGCTACTTGACAAAGCATGTTGTGGACTTCCCTCGTGGATGCCGTTCCGCGACAGGAAGCTTCTAGAAGCTTCCGGAGAGAACGGCATCGCCGCGAACGTGGTGGTGG